>CAUYRH010097277.1:0-22154 GCA_963574655.1 Perodicticus potto
AATCCTAGCACTAAGTGAGGCCAAGGTGGGTGGACTGCCTGATTCCACAGGTTCAAGATCATCCTGAGCCAGAGCAAGACCTTGTCTCTAAAAATAGCTGGGTGTTGTGGGAGGTGCCTGTAGTCCCAGCTACTGGAAGGCGGAGGCAAGAGAATTGCTTGAGCCCAAGAGGTTACTGTGAGCTATGACGTCACTGCACTCTACTGAAGACAACAAAGTAAGACTCTGTCTCAGGAAAAAAAAAAAAAAAAAAAACTACAAAGATACTACAAAGAGTTTCTGAATACCCTTCAGGCAGTTTGTCCTAGCGCTAACATCTTCCATTAGAGTAATGCATTTGTCAAAATTAAAACCCAACATTGGTGCATTACTATTAACTATACTCCAGATTTTATTGGGATTTCACCATTTTCCACTAATGTCCTCTTTCTGTTCCAGGATGCCCACCTACAACATCATGGTGCATTTATTTAGCAAGTCTTCTTAGGGTCCTCTGCTCTGCAACAGCGGAGTCCTGGTGAGGATTTTGTAGAACGTCCTTCAGTGTACATTCATATCATGTTTTCTCAAGATTAAATTGGGGCGACGGGTCTTGGGGGAAAGAACCCCACTTCACTTCCCACCATACCACACACGCCACCAACGTGAGTGTAACTGGTGATGTTAACCTTGATTATTTGATGAAGGTAGCATTGCCAAGTTTCTTGATAAAGTAATTATTTTTCCCCTTTCCTTACTCTAGTCTTTGGAAGTGAGTCACTAAGTTTAGCTCACACTCAAAAGAATGGAGCTCGTCTTCCTGGAGGAAGGAATAGCTACTTATGTTATTTGAAAGTCTTCTTTCGGGAAGATTTATCTCTTCCATTTATTTGTTTCTTTCATTATTGATTTATATCAGGATGGACTAATGAGTATTTATTTTATACTTTGATTGTAATTCAATACCACGTTTGGCCATTGGTAGCCCTTTCAAGTTGGCCCCTCAACATGCCCCTTCAACTCCGTCCCTCCATCCTTCCCTCAATCCCTCCCTTACTTCAACACTTTCTTGCTTTCTGGCACAAGATTTTCCAAATTCATCTTGTATTTTATCTCAGAAATTACCAGCACTTTTTTGCTGTTCAGGATAAAGAAAATAGTTTGGTTGTTTAAAATTTTAAACATCTTGTTATCATATGAGCCAGCAATTCCATTCCTAATCGAAATGAAAGAATTTGTCTATACAGAAATTCACACGAGAAATGTTCATAGCAGCATCATTATTAGAGTCAAAAAATGGAAACAATCCAAATACCCTTCAACTAATGAATAGATGCAGAAAATGTGGCTTACCTATATATCTGAAATATTATTCAGCCACAAAAAGGAATATAAGATAGATCCATGCTACAACATGTGCAAACCATAAAAATATTATGCAGAGTGAGAGAAGTCCATCATAAAATGCCACATATTATATGATGCCATTTATATGAAATGTCCAGAATGGGCAAATCCACAGACACAGAAGGTACATTATTAACTGCCAGGAACCAGATGGTGGAGGAAACAAGGAGAGACTGCTAGGAAGGTTTCAGGGTGATGGAAATACTCTGAAAATGGATGGTAAAGACAATGACACAACTCTGTAACTATACTAAGAACCGCTGCCTCACAGGATCAATTTTATGATGTGAATTACAGCTCAAGAAAGCTATTATTTTTTTAAAAATTAAAGAATAGAGTACTTTATATGACCATCCTTTGGGCATCTCAAGGTATTCTTCAGTATATAAATATTTTTGTATTTTCTTTTTCTTTGTTTTTTTTTCTTTTTTAATTTTAAGATTATTTTTCTTTTCTTTTTTTTTTTTTTTTTTTTGGCCAGGGCTGGGTTTGAACCCACCACCTCCTGGCATATGGGGCCAGCACCTTACTCCTTTGAGCCAGAGGCACCACCCTTTTTGAGACAGAATTTCACTCTGCTACCCAGGCTACAGTGCTATGGCATCACCCTCGCTCACAGCAACCTCAAGCTCCTGGGTTCAAGTAATCCTCCTGCCTCAGCCTTCTGAATAGCTGGGACTACAGGTACCCACCACCACACCTGGCTAGTTTTTCTATTTTTAGTAGAGACAGGGTCTATCTCTTGCTCAGCCTAGTCTGGAACTCCAGAGCTCAAAGTATCCTCCCACCTTGTCCTCCCAGAATACCGAAGTTATAGGTGTGAGCCAGCACACCTGACCATTTTTACATTTTCAGTAAATACATCTTTAAAATACTAAACGGACATAGCAATAATGATGGCTACTGTCAACTCAGCACCCACTGTATGCCAAGATGTACCAGATGAAATTGCTGACGTTTGACCTACAAGGTGACTTTGTAGCTACAAAATGATAATTTCAAATAGTTATCTAAATGATATTTAGGCCCTTGAATATATATAATTTTGAATACCAGAAATGTTCCACCAGCTAGGAAACAGGCCCCAGGAGATTGAGTTTCCTAATGTCAAATGATGAGTACCTGGTAGAACTTGAATTCCAATCCAAGTTTGTCTACTGCAGATGCTGAATGCATTCTGTTGGTCCCTGTGTGGCCCGTCGTAAATGAGCCTCTTGAATTTCACACATAATGACATAACTATTATTTTTTTTAAATAGCCATATGCGAGCATACTTGTTTTTAAAAGGGAGAGAGAGAACTGGAGTAGATTGTTAGTAGAGCTAAAATCAAAGCTTAGAATCCTCTGATTTAGACTTTTCAGTTCAAGCGTTCCTCTCTCTCTCATACTGCAAACAGTCCCATCATCTCCAGGTAAACAGGGCTTTCCATTTATAAATCTGTGCCTGTTTTCTATGACAAGACAGGGCAAGGGGAACCCGGGAACTTAATCCAAAACCTAAACAAACAATCAGCGATGCGTGGGTTGGCTAAGATTGTTAACTTTTAAACAGCAAACTGCTTTTACTCTCACTTGATTTGTTCCTAATTTTATCTCAGGGTTTCTCTACCCTAATCTGGTCTTGCCAAAAATTCTTAGATTTTGATGTATGACTGCAAACATTTTAATAACTGGAATTTTTTCCTCCAATGTCCCTTGCCAGTTTCCTCTTTTATTTGAGGCCTTCTTATCTTTCTACGCTTATTTCCTCCAATTTTCTCCATGTAAGAGTCTCTTGCGAGCGTTAAGTTGCCTTAAATGTCATGAATGCTATGGAAAAATAAAGTCCAGACCACATCACCAAACATATATTTAGAGTTGATTTTTTTGCTTAGTTGTTTTTGTTGTTGTTTCGTTTAAGGTTTGGGGGACTTGGGGGGATTTCAGAAGGAATAATACATGCTCTTTCAGAGTACAGGGTATGAATGTGTATGTTTGGAAGAAAATAGGAAGAAAATCATAGCTCTCCTAGTCAACACCCATATTCCAATCCTTACCCTGTTTTATTTTTCTCCTTTGAACCTAATACTAGTTGACATACTATTTATCTACTTGTTTATTTTCTCTCTCCCCATATTCAGATGAAAACTTCATAAGGTCAGGGTGGTTTGTCTGTTCCCTAACTCCCCAGAGTTTAGAAAAGAGCTCAGTCTATAGGATTCAATAAACATCTGTCAAATAAACGAATTAATAACAATGAAACAAAAACCCAGTTATACCAAGGAGAATTAGTGGCCTTTCCCCCTAAAAAATAAATTTCTTTAACACTATTACAATATTGTACTTAACAGTAAGTAAAAATCAAAGAAAAAATGTTTCTTATTCCCCCTAAAAATGCTAAATTCTAAATTCTAGGCTGGCAGCCTTTGGGAGAGTAGCTAACTGTTCTGAAATCTGAGAGGAGGGTAGAAATTAACTGATTTACCTAGTCGAGGGGAGCAAGTTGGGGGCCCCTCAGCAAGATGACCGGTAAAGCGGAGGCCAAAAAAAAGAGAAGTTCGTTTGACAACCGCATGGAATAAATTTCCTTTTATCTCCTCCCCTCTCTCTTTGAAACTGATTTCCTTGTCTTCAAAGTAATTGTAATAGTTAGGAAAGACATTAATTAAGAATAAATTCTTTTTTAAACAGTATAAGTAGACTGCAACCCTGTTTGAAGAAACTCCCCTTGGGCTGGGGAAAAAAGTGATTCTGAGTGGCTGAGGGAGTCAGGCCACATGTTCTAAGCCAATTAGATTCACGGAATGTCCAAAATTTAGCAATCTCTAGTTAAATAATGAGTTTCTCCCCCCCCCCCCATTAAATAGCCTCACTGCTACTTAAAGACAAACTCCTCACTATTAGGAACACATTTTTTTAGTAACTACAACCTGTCATTTATGAAAATGACATCTTAAAAAGTCAATTTCAAGAATCACCTTGGCTGTCACTCAAGCTCTAAATCTCTCCTAATCCCTTTAGAGCCAGCTTGAAAGCACAGCCTCACAGAATTTAGGATATGTCAGCCACACCTGTTGCCTATAAAATATGGTTTATTACAACAAAAGTAATTGCAAACCTATATACCCTAATGCTACTTTTATGGCAAAAAGAAAACACCTTTGATTCTTGTATTTGATCCCTAATGATTGATCGTCTTGAAAAACACACAATGTTCAATAAGCCTCAACATGGCCGCTCTTGATTCTGGTGTACAATGAACTGTACTTTTCTGAATCGTATCTTCCTAAGATAAACCATATCACCCAGAAAAGGATAAAAAGTAAACAAAGCGCCTGTAGCTCAAAGGAGTAGGGCACCGGCCCCATTTACCAGAGGTGGCAGATGCAAACCCAGTCCTGGCCAAAAACTGCAAAAAAGAAAAAAAAGCAAACAAAGCTATGACAGGATCTTTTTAAAAGACTTGCATTTTTCTCGAGTTAAGAATACAAGATCTCTCCAACGCACACTTCCTGACCAGATTACAAATCTACTAATTATGTCCTGACTCCGTAAATCTACCCCCTTTCATTTAAAACGAATGAATTATAGTCATCTCATCTTAAATGCTATAGAGATTTGCTCTGTGCAGCTAAATTGCTGCCACCCTTCTCCCCAGACAGTCACAGTAATTTACATTCGTATAACTCATCATGGTTTGTAAATTCCTTGCACATAAAATTTTTTACTTTAATCTGTGATGGAATATCTATGAGGTAGGTATTATTAGTCCCAGTTTTACACATGAGGAAATTAAGATACAGAGAGCTTAAGTAACTTGCAAAATGTCAGACGGTGACCATTCTCTTATCCATTTCTGCCTCAGAAAGCAGTATATTTTGCCCATAGCTTCAGTCCTGTCTGGTTCTGACCAAAGCAGACAGTATATGAGCATTAGGAACCAGGCCCCAGCTAGGAGAGCCACAAGGTTGGTCTTGCTGCAGACCTGAGTCATTTAGTCTTGGCACTCTGATGCCCTCTGAACCACTGCTCTTGCCTAACCTGTCTCAGCCCTGTCCAATAACTGGTTTATGTCTTGGTTCTACCACTGGTACTAGAGCTGTAGTGAAAGGCCGATCCTGCTTATCTTGGCTTGAGTCTGTCCACACACCTACCCTATGCCAACTTCATGTCTGGAGCGGCTGGACCCAGTACCCACAGTATGGCTGGAGACTTGCCACTGACCGATATAGACTTCCCTTATAACTGTGACTTGCTGAAGTTGACACTTGTCTACACAGAGCAAGGCATTCTCCACAGAGTCCCACGAAAGTGTTCCAGATGCCAGATGGTCCAGATGAAACCTATGGAAAGAGGACAACCACATAAACAATTCTTAGAAAGCAAGCTGCTATTGTACAATACTAAACAAGTGATCAGAGCATTGATTATCCAAACCCAAACTTGCTCTCAGTCGTGTGCTGGGAGAGAAAAAGCAAGCAAATAACAGAACACTATGTTCCTAAGACATCGCCACCTCTTATTGGAATCTTTCAGACATAACATATACAGAAGAAGAAAATTCTTCATATAAGTTAGTATTAGGTTCAGCAATAGTGCATGGTATTAGGAAACTCAAATTAATTAATAGCTATTTTAGTATAAAAATAAATTAATTATTTTGTTAAACTATTTGTTAAATAGTTACAATTATTTTGTAACTATTTTGTTAAAAGTTTAGAACTGGTATCACAGAACTGATATGTTATTTTGTTAAAAGTTTAGAGCTGGTATCACAGAACTGATGTGAAATCCATAAGGATTTTCAGAGGACCCTAAACTTCTTCTTGCTCTTCATTTTCTCATCCATCCCTAATACATGACCCTCATCTACCTGGATCCAAATGGCTGCTTGAGCTCCAGCCCTCACTTCTATATTCCACTTGGTACCTAGAAGAAAAGGGTCAAGAAGATGCCACTCAACCCTTTTAAAGACTTCCCGGAAGTCATGGATGATGCTTCCACTTACACCCCATCTGGTAAAATTTAGTTACATGGCCATACCTTAACTATAAAGGAGGCCAAGATTTAGTAAATTCTAGGTAACCATGTGAATCACTGAAAATTTGGGTTCTATCACTAAGTAATAAAAGATAAATGAATGTTAGAAGGCACCTGTAGTTTTTGCCATGTGTTCCTTCCTCAACCAACCAATGGAACTCTTCCTAAAGCAGGGGGATTCCTTCCTTCACTTTCCTCCGGAGCTCCATGACTTAGCTAATCTCTTCTCTCCACCCAGGTCGTGCATCCTGAGATCCATACAGTAGCTCATACATGCAACTTGGTGCCTAGCTGGCTGCAAATGAATCTCCTGAGGAATTTATTTAAAATACAGAATCTTGGGCCTCAAACTTTGAGGTTCTGATTTAGTGAACATGTGAAGGGCTCCTGAAAGCTAAATCTTACAAACAAAAACAAAAACCTTGAAATAACGCTAGGGACTGAGTATGTTCAGCCTGTAAAAATTCATCAAGTTTACGCTTATCTAATATATGCATTTTTCTTTATGTATTTTATGCTTCAATTAAAAGAATCCTTCATGTTTAAAAGGATTCCCAAGCAATTCACTTGCACTCCAATGCGATGAGAGCAGACTGCAAGGAAAGAGGCTTGGCTAGCACTCAGTTCTCCCCAGTTCCTGGAGTCAGAACCTTTGCACATGCTGTTTGCCCTGGCTAGACTGAATAGGTGAAGGGAGCATTCGTGTATTCATCTACCAGCAACTGACAGGCTGGAGAAAGATGGTAGAGGTACGTGAGATGGAATACAAGTCCATAATTTAAAAAAAAAATTCTAGATTCGCCCTCCCACTTCCCAGCATCTCAGGAGCATCCCAGGACGCAGCTCGTTCATCTTTTCCTCTTGGTTCCATTTGTTGCCCCCTTCCTCCTGGGGTTTCTCCTATCCACTTGCCTGGATTCATTTAATGCTGGGAGAGAAATTGATCAAAATCCTCAGCTGGATAAGAAAACTGAGCTGTAGGAAAAGAGACGCTGTCTAAGGAGCCAATCTAGCTCTGGAAGAAAACCACAACAGCCCTTGTTGCCACAGGAAATAACAGGAAAACACTCTGGGGCAGGGATTACATCAGGAATTCTGGGCTCTGTTCCTACTTGGAGTGGCAAAGAAGGCCCTTGAAGGTACAACCCACATGGGGACGTCTTGGAGTAAAAAGTTATCTCACATTCCACCAAGCCTTGCTTCTCCCATTATGAGTGGAGATGTTTTGAAATACTTGCCTATCTTATCAACCCCAGCAGTCGTAACAATTTTGTACCTTAGATTCGTTTGAAATGTTTGCTGATGTTGCAAACGTTCCCTCTTGGAAATATGCTTGCTTTTAAAACAACGCCAAATGAAACAATTTTCTGTACATATAGAACATTTTATTTTGAAAATCCTTGCTGATGTATGCTGGGCCTGTGCAACGTCAAGAGGCATATTTAATCAAACATCCCTGGGAGAACAGCCTAGGACCATTAGCCTCATTATACAGATAAGAACACTGAAATCTAATTAGGTTAACCAGAGGTTGCGGAATGCTTCCTAACAGCAAAGTACTCTAAAAATATTATGTGCACAGGCAGAAAAATGTGATCTCTTATAGGGAAGAGAGCAGGAAAAACAGCCCAGAGGTGAGGAGAATTTATATTTTTGTTTTAAAAGTTTTCGTTGCTAATGTCAAAGAACACATTGTTCTCCTGAGCCATGTACAATTTTCTCACCCAGTATTTTGGGGAATTAGACAACTTCATTTCCAGAATTCAATCAAATTAGACATATACCCATGCTTTCCTCTGTAGAGTACAAAATACTAAGAAAATGCTGGTTATGTTACTGCTATCAATATTGCGCATAGCCAGCTTATCACTGATGCTACCAAATTCCATACAAACCTAATGAATAAGCTGCAGGAACATATCAACTCTGCTGTCTTCGTTCATCAAACATTCATTGAGTGGCTACTCTGGATGAGTGTGCTAAGCCTGGAGATATAACGATAATAAGATAACCCCACCTTCCAGTAGCTTAGAATGTAGAAAAGAAAGATAAGATAATTAATTAAATTAGAAACATGTACAAAGTACTCCAGAAACACGGAAAAGAGTGCAATGTGCCATGCCCCAAGAAAACGGCCAAATGATTAGAAGCCATGATATCGGAACATCTGATGGCAAAACAAGGTGAAAGGCATTTCATGCACCTAAGGACAGAGATGTACAAGGAGCATACTATGTGACCTGAGTGCATTGACAACAGGCAAGAAATGAAAATAAAAAGACAGCCTGAGAAGGACGTGTGAAGGGCTACATTCTGCCATAAATGAGGGACCAGCGGAGGGTCTAAAGCAGGGAAAGGACATGATTACATTTGTGTCTTAGAAAGACAAATCCGGAGCGGAGCCTGTGGCTCAAGGAGGAAGGCAGCGGCCCCATATCCCAGAGGTGGTGGGTTCAAATCCGGCCCCGGCCAAAAAAAAAAACAAATCTGCAAATTAAGTTCTGGCTGAAGGGTGAGGCTTAGACATAAAGGGTACTAACTAGGAGATCGTAAGTCTGTGCTGTAATCCAGGACGAACATGACAAAGACCCAGACCACTGCCACGGCAGTGAGGGTAGGAGCCAGCTGGCATATTCAGCAAGCCTAGAGGACTGATACTGGGGGTGGTAACTTGGGTCCTACATGGTGCTGGGGTCATTATCTAAGTCAGGATCATGACACAATGAAGATTTGGGAGAAGAGAATGACTTGGGCGCTCACATGTGTGTGATTTTCTGAGTAAATAGAGTACAGGAAATACAAATGAATCTTTTTATTGATTGTCTTGCAATACTTTGCAATCATCATCTTGAGATGAAGATACAAATCCACCAGTAATTGGTAAGTTTACGAGTTCAGTATTGCTTTTTTTTTGCATTTCCTTTTGCTTGCTTTAAGAGAAAAAGGCTTCCCTTTTCATCGCGGACATCGGCCCTGCATTCCTACTCCTTCACTTGATAAACCGTGCTGGAAGTCAAATTAGTAAGGTGGCATGTGAAATGGGAGTTGGAAGAAAAAAATCAAGACATATTTTTCCATCTTTGGGTTCCTAGTTTCCCAGAGGACATGACATGCTGGTAGTGCTCATATTTAATAAGTGAATAAAGTTTAAATCTCATTATCATCTGCAAAGGTGTAAGTGTGGTAAGTCAGTCATGGTGCCGACCATTAGAAGCATTTAATGGCACAGATTGGGAGATATTATAAATCAGAATATGTCTTCAAAGAGAAATATTTTAGCATACTAATCTTTTAAGTGACATTGGCCACGAAAGGGTTTAACACTAGATGTCCCTGGGTAACCACAACTGTGTTTAATAATCTGACCCAGAAGTTGCTGCGACACCCTTGTTTCTTTCTAATGGAAAAACTGTTTTCAATTCAGACGCCAATCTCGAAGTTAGTCTACCTAGACCACAGCAGCTGGCCAGAGCTATCAGATGAAAGACAGACAAGGTAGAAAGACACAGAGCAAAGGAAACTATCCCCAGATTGCAACAAATAGTAGGCAAGGCACTTTATAGATCATAATAAAGGGAAGCAACATCATTTACTTCTCATTAAAATGACACACTTGGGTGGCGCCTATGACTCAGTGAGTAGGGTGCTGGCCGTATATACCGAGGGTGGCGGGTTCGAACTCAGCCCCAGCCAAACTGCAACAACAACAAAAAAAAAAATAGCCAGGCATTGTGGCAGGCACCTGTAGTCTCAGCTACTCGGGAGGCTGAGACAAGAGAATCACCAAAGCCCAAGAGTTGGAGGTTGTTGTGAGCTGTGACACCACAGCACTCTACTGAGGACGATACAGTGAGACTCTGTCTCTAAAAAAAATAAAATAAAATAAAACGACATACTTAAACTCTGAGCAATCACATAAGCAAAAATTAAGGACTTTTGGTAAATTAGAGTTCAATTCTAGGATACAGCCATCTTAACTGCTCATTTGATTAAAATGTGGAAGTTAAACAGCACACATGCCATTCTGTCACTCCGAACCAAGCAGAAATTCTTTAGCTATCTGTTTACCTCCATTACCTGAACAGGGATAATCTCCTATGTGAGGATACAAATGTGGTCTCTCCTTTCTGTAAAAGGGAAATCCTCAAAAATTCAAATCTATCAGTTTGTTAGTCATTCCACCAAAATCTTAGAACAGTTTCCATTTTCAAACTGCAGATCTGGGTTTCTCAGTTCACTATTTTGTTCAAGGAGTAAAAAGATTCAGATGAAATTAGACACTTATTGATTATTATTGTATTATTTATATTATTTACCTCCTAGTGAAATCTGTCAAGAATAGCATAAATTTAACAACCTTTTTTTGACTTTACTTTGCTTCCGTTTGAGAAATTAAAACTGGTTATGGGCATTTCGACATAAATACAATCCTAGTTATTGATCTTTATGGGTAGCATTGAGTTTTAATACTATAGGTCAAATTCAAAGTCCCCTTACAGTTTATATGGAAATGTTCAATTTATATGTCAATTATTTGGATGAGGCCTCTACTCTCTCCCTATCTCCCATATAGTAAGATAAAATTATCCTTCAATGTTAATGATATTTTGCTTTGTTTTATTTTATTCTACTTGTTTACTTATTTATTTTACTTAAATGTTCTTAGTACCTAATTATCTTTAGGGGGAAAAATGGTTTCATGTAAGTCTTTGAAACTAAAGTTATCTTTAAAATATGTCCTCCAAAAGATAAATAGCTCATATTTCCTAATTCCAAACAAAACATTAATCTATTTAGTACCTTGACTTATATTGTGAGTTCATTGGAAAACCATTCTCTCTCAACATATATATATATATTTTCCATGAGAGAATTCTTGAAATTTTTCTTGGACAAAATCATTTCAGTCATGTTTTATGGGGTATAACTTAAGGAATTCAATCATGTATTTGTTCATGGGCCAACGAGGACACATTCTTTTCTTTAGGAAAACTTTTTCCGTGGAAGTTGTTTTTGATTCTAAGTCACTGACATCAACAGCTTTTTCTGTTACTTGCCGGTTTTTCCTAACTACAGACTGCAATAAATACATTTCAGGTTAACTGATGTTTCTAAGGAATTGCATTCTTACTACTGTAAATTGTTAATAACTTTCAGCATAGATTTCACTTAAATATGCCTTTTTAAAAATAGCTTCCACAGACCACCTGAAGGGTCTGGAAAGACCAAACTAAGAAGTGAGTGGCAGGTGGTGCCTGTGGTTTAAAGGAGTAGGGCACTGGTCCCATATGCCGGAGGTGGCAGGTTCAAACCCAGCCCTGGCCAAAAACTGCAAAAAAAAAAAAAAAAAAAAGAAGGGAGCAGCAAACATAAACACCTTAACCTTCCAGAAAAAGACCATTATTTGGTTCAATGTTACACCCATTTCACATTTACATTGTTTCAGGTAATCACATGCTAAAGGATTAAGCTCACAGGTTTTATTTTATGTATACACATAGAATGATTTTTATATTCTTAAGTGTGACTACAGAGGGCTCTTAATAAGAGTAACTACAGAGGGTTCTTAATAAGCATCAGTTAAACAAGAAATTATCTTTCCTGGAAAAGTACAGTGTGGTATAAGGAAATGGTTATTATCCTCATTTCAAAGTATTCCTAGAAGTGTTTTACCTGAATATTTTGGTCAGTGGGATTAAGGGAAAGAAAGCAATGTACCAAGACTTTGTCCAAGAGAAATAGGAGCCCTGTTATTTCATCGGAAAATGGAGTCGTTTTACAGCTGTTTAGGCCTCTGGACGCAGAAGTGCTCGGCAGCCTCATCTTTGTTCTCTGTGACGAGGCAGATCACTGTGTTCAGCAGGAGGAGGTGGCTTCTGCAACTGGGCGCCCTGGACCCACAGCAGCCATGGCTGGCTGAGAGTTTGCAGCACACCTGTGGTCACCAGTAGGTCTCTTTGCTCTCCCTACACTGTTACATGTACTGACATTACACGAAGCCTATTAACTCCCAACAAAATGTTTAAAACACCCACAATTTGGGATTATAAACTCCATCTTGAAATGTCATTTGGATTCAGCCAACATAAAAATATATCTATGCATTGCTTCCCCTACAAAAACATTGTGTTAAACCTCCTATTTTAATCAGTTTCTGAAACCATGGACTTAGAACTTTTGGGTTCCGAGGCCTTTTTTTTCCCCCCTGACTTGGTATTCCTTCCATCTGACATTCACCTATTCCTTCATTCACTCATACAATTCCAGGTGTTTATTGTACCCCCGTAGTTGGCATAGTTTTATGTTAATACTATAAGTCATTCAAAAGAAGTGTGAGAAAAGACATGCTGCAGTCAACGGGGGAAGGGGCTGTGTTCGTTCATTGATACATTCATTCACCTTGCCCCCAGCGGAAGGGGCTGTGTTCGTTCATTGATACATTCATTCACCTTGCCCCCAGTGGAAGGGACTGTGTTCATTCGTTTCCTGGCCAAGGAACCCATATACCTATATATAACCCGAGACTAAAAGCCTAAAGCGGGAGATGGGGAAAGACTGGGAGAGAAACGGAGAGAGCTTTTCTCTCCCCACTTGAGTTCTCTCTCTCTACCAGGAGCTTTAGTGTTTTCTGTATTCTTTTCTGCAAATAAATTCCGTCTTACCACTGGGGGAAAAAAAAAAGAAAATGCCATAAAGACTATGTTAAACAGTTTGATGAAAACATTTCAGATTGTATATGAAACCAGCACATTGTACCCCTGGATTGCACTAAGGTACGCAGCTGTGATATAATAAAAAAAAAAAAAAAAAGACATGCTGCGGTCAAAAACTTAAAACAAAATGAGAGGGGAAAGAGTTCAGAAGAGAACTCTCATCTGTATGGGCAGACGGTCTGGAGCAGCTTCGTTTTAGAGTCATCTTAAAGCAAACATTTTCAAACAGCTTCTTCCAAAGGGACCCACTGACTCCAGCTACCCCTTGGACCCTATTCCTCCCTTACCCACACACAACTACGACACCAGTTGGCCTAAGGAACCCCACACTGAACTTCTCCCAATCAGGTTACATAAGATCTTTTTCTCCCCTCTTCTTTCCCTATAGCTCATCCAATCTTACCTACACAGCAGAATATCCTCTTCTATCTTGTTTTCTATTGGAAAACTCATATATTCATTAAAAATGTAAACTTTCCTACATATCATGTTTCTAGGACAAATTTAAGGAAATGGTTTGGCAATGGCAATATTAAAAACCCCTCAGGCAGGGTGGTGGCGGCAGTATTTTTGACCAGAAAGCCAATCCATATAGCCATGTGTCTGCCAATACATTAGACCACCCCATAGTGACAATCTCTGTTTTGAGTTTTCCTGAAAATAGGGGTAGATGAGGGGTTGATTGCAAATGTTCATATAGAGAGTGTTCACAGTAGATACACCTGTAAGGCAGTGAGGAAGACAGTTGGCACCAGGGGAGTTGACCCTTAGCCAATCCTACAAGGAACTCTGGGGCTGGGATGACTCCCTCGGAGTTGCCCCAAATTCAGGAAAAAGGGGTGGGGTCTTCTCACCCATGTCAGCCAATCAGCAGCCATAAGCTTCCTCTTAGAAGGAGTGGTTCTCTGGTCCCCACAGTTTTCTGTGGCAGAGCACTACATCTAGCTAAAATTACCACGTGAACTGACAGCAGCCAAGATGCCAAGAAGCTGGGGAATAGTGTTATTTCTGAGAAAGAGAATCTCAAAGGGAACCAAACATGAGGGCAAGATTAGGAGAGTACCTTTTAATAGAAGTTGCTCCTAGCCCCCAAGTTATTCTTAAGGGCAGGCCTCCCAAAGAAAGGACTTTGGTATTATTCCCTAAGCTTACATTTATATGCTGTGATCAAAAAACTAAGTTTGATAACTGAAGATGATTGTCTCGAACATCTTGATAGGGCTGTTAGGTGAGAGCAGCTTAGTGGGGACTCTCTAGATAAGCCGAATGATGTCATCAGGTTCTGCACCATCCCTCTGGAAGGATGCAATGAACATTGCCTAAATAAACTTAATTTGAGGCTGCTGTATTACAACTGCAAAGTTACCAGCGTACGGTAAGTTCAAGCTTTCAGTTTAAATTCCTGCTATTTCAGTTCACATATATTCAGAAGGAAGTTATATTTTGGAATGAAGCTCTACCTTTGTGATGAGGCAAGAAGTTTGGGCTTATAAAATATATACATTTATACAGAGAGAGGCAAAGTAGTCCCCTGAATAACCATGATTCCCCACGTAAAGATGAGATTTCATACTTAACAATTTAGTGCACAGTCTAAATTTTAATTTTTCACTCTGTACTTCTAAAAGAAAGTATCGCAAAGAGAAAGAGCTGCTCATTTTAGAACAGGTAATTTAACATGGTGCCATTTCATTTGAAATATTCAGACTCTACCCTCTACCAAAAATAACTGGTGTTGAATTCAAAACACATCTCAGTAGGCCAAAAAAATCATATCCTCTAATTATCCAGTCTAAATTCATGATAGCCTTAGTTGAGTCTCTAATCTGTTTAGACGTACTCTGTTTTGAATAATTGTTCTTATAACAGATATTGAAAGCTGTTATTTGGGATTTCTTAACATCGTTTTGAAACTCAGTTTGAATCACACAAAAATATCAATTATAGGCTTGGCGCCTGTAGCTCAGCAGCTAGGGCGCCCACCACATACACCATGGCTGGCGGGTTCGAACCTAGCCAAGGCCTGCCAAACAACAATGACAACTACAACCAAATAAATAGCCAGGCATTTTTGTGGTGGGCACCTGTAGTTCCAGCTACTTGGGAGGCTGAGGCAGGAAAATTGCTTAAGCCCAGGAGTTTGAGGTTGCTGGGAACTGTGAAGCCACTGCACTCTACCAAGGGTGACATAGTGAGACTCTCTCTCTCTCTCTATATATATATATATGTGTATATATATATATATATATATATATATATACACACACATACACACACACACGTCAATTATACAAAATCATGAGTTCTTTGGCCACCTTAAAACTAGATGGCTTTGGGATTGTAACTCAGGAGGCAGAAATACAAATCATAAAAATTAACTTCATGATAATTCAATTAAGTTAACTGGCGATTTTATTAAGACTGGTGCCAATTTCCCGAAGAAGAATACAAAAACCTCTCAGTTACCAATCTCTAAAAGTGTCTTTGATGGCTCTTCCCGGAATGATTATTATTCCCAGACAAACCTATGCTACAATATCACAGTTAAAGGACTTAACACAATGCTTTTTGAGACCCAAACTGAATGGCCACACGTCCTTGTTTATCCCTTTATTTTGCTGGGCAAGTGATACTGCTTATGAGATGTTAAACTTCTTAACAGCAGCAAACAGATTCCTCCAAGGTTGTGTGTACAAACATTCAGGAAAACCCTGTAATAACCGTGTTTATTAGCATTAAAAGGAAAATTACAGGTTGGATTCACATCTCTCTCCTAGTGTAAATTTGACTGAAATCAAAACCAAGGTAGAGGCAGTGGGGGCATGTAGGAAGGATGGTTTAAAAATAATTTGTCCTTTCCAGTTTAATTTGAAATACTAATAAAGACAGGTCCTTTTTTCTTTCCTTTGAGCTTTTAAAAGACAGGATGTTCATAACAATGCTTAATACTTAAATAACACCTTTCTTCTTCAAAGAGTTTTAAATACAGTAACTACCTATTAGAATCTGTTCCTAGCAGGGCAAGAGAGCCCCTTACCGCCAACCCAACTAAATTGTTAAATGCCACATTTTAAAGTTCAGTGACAATGAAAAATAAGGAGGGAAAAACTGCTCTATAATCACCCTATACCATGTACGCGAGTGATGGATTAAGCTCCTGAGCCTTTTTATATCCTTTAAGATCTACTATGCTTTTCAATAAAATTTAATATTCTTGTTTCTTGGTACAAAAGGAATATATGTCCATTGCAAGAAAAACAATTAGAAAAGAAACACAAGGAAAATTTACAAAATTAGTGAATTACGATCCACCTCGCAGGTTGTGACAGTGGCCTCATAATTTTTATCAGTTCTTTGTATTTCAAGAGTGAAATATTGGAATTTTAAACCTTAGAGCAGTTATATTCTAATGACAGAAATGCAATGAATGCATTGATAATTGAGAAATAGCATTCTGCATATAAATTAGGCAACTTGATTTTTTAAAAAATTAAAATTATTTATTCATAAACAAATTGGTTTGGTTTCAATTTTAGCAGAATTTTACTAGAATGTGTTAACCAAATTTTACTATTTTTTCTCTTGTTCTTTATTCATGTGCTTATTTATTCAGCAACTATGACATATGAGAACATGATGTCTGAAGAGCATTGTGCTAGGAGCTGAAGACATACATAATTAAAAAAACAAAAAAGCTTGAGAACCCTTCTTCTTGTTCGCTGAGTTGGACTCTTTTAAATTCTAATATTATAAGAAATTAATACTAACATATGGAAGAAAGATTTAAGCAAGTTTTCAGAAAATAAAAACCTTAAAGCGTCTCAGATTTCTCTTGTTCCATTTATAAACATAACATTTCACAACAGACTATAGATAAAGTTAATAGAAGTATTTATTTTTCACGTCAATTGAGCCTTTCTGCTCCCTTAAGAAACTAATTATAATACCTCATATGTAATATTTCATATAACATAAGTTTCACCTCTTAGAAAAGGTGTTGTCAACTTCATTTCAACAAACATACTTTCGAATTAAGAAATCTCTCAACACTTTTCTAATGAAGAAAAAATAGGGAAACTACTCCCTATCATTTCCTGTAGTGGTCCAAAGTAAAATCCTGGGTGGTGCTTGTGGCTCAAAGGAGTAGGGTGCTGGCCCCATAACCAGAGGTGGGAGGTTCAAATCCAGCCCTGGACAAAAAAATATATATATATATGCAAAATAAAATCCTGTGTAGTTTCTGGAACATACGTAGTATAAAGCTTCAGATAAATCTTCTTCCTATTAAAAAGTAATTTAACAAACAGGAGAAGAACTTTTTTATAAAGTGATATAAAACCATATGACAATTCCTAAGGTAACACATCTATAATAACAACACTATAATAAAAATACATCTACCATGTCACTGAATTGTGTTGATATTTTTTTTTTTTGAGACAGAGCCTCAAGCTGTCACCCTGGATAGAGTGCTGTAGCATCATAGGTCACAGCAACCTCCAATTCCTGGTCTCAAGCGAGTCTCCTGCCTCTGCCTCCCAAGTAGCTGGGACTACAGGCGCCCGCCACAACACCGGGCCATTTTTTGGTTGCTGCCGTCATTGTTGTTTGGCGGGCCCGGGCTGGATTAGAACCCGCCAGCTCAGGTGTACGTGGCTGGAGCCTTAGCTGCCTGAGCCACAGGCACCGAGCCTGTGTTGATATTTATTCAAAAATTTAAATGTTATTTATAATCTCTGATAGTACTGAAATATCTGATTCCAATCTAAGTGCCTAAAAATTAATTATTCATTATAGCACCGAAAAAAGTCACTTAAAATATCATTAAATCAGAATGAGAAAAGACATTTGCATGTTATAAATCTGACAGAGGGTTAAAACTAGAATCTACAGAGAACTCATACTAATCAACATAGAAAAAGAGCAAACAATCCCATCTATCACTGGGCAAGAGATACGAACAGAACCCTCTTTGAGAAAGACAGATGAATGGTTAACAAACAGGAAAAAAATGCTCACCATCCTTAATCATCAGAGAAATGCAAATCAAACCCACCATGAGATATCACCTAAACCCAGTGAGAATAGCCCACATCACAAAGTCTCAAAGCTACAGATGCTGGCACAAATGTGTAGAGAACCCTAACCCTAACCCTAACCCCTAACCCTAACCCCCAGCCCTAACCCTAACCCCTAACCCTAACCCTAACCCCTAATCCTAACCCTAACTCCTAATCCTTTTTGGAGAGAAGTATGGAGAATCCTTGAAGAACTCAAACTAGACCTTCCATTTGATTCCTCCATCCCATTACTAGGCATTTACCCAGAAGAAAAAAAAAATCCTTTTATCATAAGAACATTTGCACTAGATCGTTCATGTCAGCTCAATTTATAATTGTCAAGATGTGGAAAGAAGTTAAGTGCCCAACAACCCACAAATGGATTAACAAGCTGTGGTATTGGCTCGGCACCTGTGGCTCAACGGGCTAAGGCGCCAGCCACATACACCTGAGCTGGCGGGTTCGAATCCAGCCCGGTCCTGCCAAACAACAATGATGACTGCAACCAAAAAATGGCCGGGCGTTGTGGCAGGCGCCTGCAGTCCCAGCTACTTGGGAGGCAGAGGCAAGAGACTCACTTGAGCCCAGGAATTGGAGGTTGCTGTGAGCTGTGATGCCACAGCACTCGATCCAGGGTGACAGCTTGAGGCTCTGTCTCAAAAAAAAAAAAAAAAAAAAAAGCTGTGGTATTTTTATACCATGGAAAACTATTCAGACATAAAAAGATGGCAACTTTACATCTTTTGTATTAACCTAGATGGAGTTGAAACACGTTCTTCACAAGAATGTAAAAGCAAGTATCTAGTGTATGCAATACTAACATGAAGCCAGTAGACAACTAATACACATCCACACAAGAGAAAAACGCAATTCAATTCAGGTTGAGGGGGAGGGGGAGGAAGGAAGGAGGAGAGGACAGCAGGGAGGGGAGGGGGGTACTCCTCCCTAATGGGCATAATGTGAGGGTACACGGCACACCTCCTGGGTGCGGGACACAGCTATGATAGGGACTTTACCTAACAAATGCAAACATTGTAACCTAATTGTTTGTATCTTCATATTAATCAGAAACAAAAAAAAAATCATGAAATATGAGACCTATACATATTAAACCGACAGCATTTAAAAGTAGGATTGATCGGGGTGGCGCCTCTGGCTCAACAGAGTAGTGTGCAGGCCCCATATGCCGGAGGTGGTGGGTTCAAACCTAGCCCTGGCCAAAAAAAAAAAATTGAAGTAATATTTGTTTTCCTCCTTTGAAAAAGAAAAAAGAGAGAGAGAGAAAGTGTTTAAATCATAAGGCAGGAAAAAATCTTAAAGAGTGTAACAGGTAAAGAGTTCCTAATTCAATGAACTCCTTTGAAACAGGAAAGGCATTTTCCCTATTGTGTGCCTTTAAGACTCCCTCCCTACCACCAAGGATCAAAAGGATGTCACCCTTTCCAGGAACTTTCTAGGGCACAGTGGCCTACAGCGGAATAGCTCTCATTCTTTAACTCCTATGGCACTTATATACAAGACATGCGTATAAGACAGAATCCTTACTGGTTATTTTGCTGTCAGACTATATTTGCTCTCCTGAGCTGGATTGTAAATGCTTTGAGGGAAGGATACATGTATCCCTTACATTTCATTATATTTTCCCCAAAGTGCCTCCCAAGCCACTGTTGTTACCTAACTGCAGGGAATTCCATTTCCATAAAATGCAGAGAAGTTACAATTGAGTAGCCCTGGTAATCTGTGACGACTGCACAATTTTAGTATATATTCTCTTTAGAACGACTTTAAATCCAATATTCTTAGTCAATATCCCCTTTCTTCTTAAACCTATTCGTAATTTTTCAGCATTCTGAAAGATTTTAGGAAGGCCAATTGTAAAATAGGCAAAACCAGAGAAACCCTAACAAAGGATTCCTCTTAGTCCCAGACTGACTCTAGATAACATGCAAGAGGGTACCCAAAACTCCAGCCTCATCAGAGGGTGCCCCCACTATACCAAGAGAGAGGAATGGTGAAAGTTGAAGTTCACTTCTCCCCTAACGACAACCATTTTAGTATGTATCATGACAGCATAACTTAGGACTCTGCTGGGTGATTCTTCTGTTCCACATAGAGTTGACAGATCATTTGGTGGCATGGCACTGGCCAAGAGGCCAATCTGGAGGATCCGAGTTGGCTTCCATCATGGACTTGTGCCTTGGTGGGGATGCCTGGAAGGCTGAAAGCGTCATGGCCCATGACTGTGCCTTGGCAATGCAGAGCTCTGGTGTAAGAGTGTTCATTCTCATGACTTAAAATCTTGTCCTTTGTTTTATCCCCTCAAAGTGTTGTTTAATTAAATAAGTAACAGCCTTAGAGGGAAATGTATCATTTTAAAAAGAACGTACATACTATTAGACTTTACTTTTTTAAAACATATATTATTACTTTTGGTATTATAAAGATCATATATCCATAGTCATGTAGGAAATACAAGCAATACAGTTTACATATAATGTGAAAAGCATCTTAAATCCCACCAATGACAATGAGAGCTATAGTAAACATCTTTTTAGGTAGTTGTATATATTACATATATAAATATATATTATCATATATATACATATGTACATATAAATAATGCAGTGTATATGTGCTACTTTATAAGCATTCTCACTTGATAGTGTGTCATGACATTATCTTTATGTCAATGAACATGCATACAGCATCCTTTTTAATATTTGTATATTATTATACATTATAAAATTATTTGATCAATCTCCTATTGGCTTATATAAGACATACAATTTCTTACCTTTAATGAAATATTCATAGGCATCAACTATTTCAGAGAAAGAGCAGTCAAAATATAGCCATTCATTTATTTGACCAAAATAACTTACAAGGCAATTCAAGTGTGAGAAGGTTTTAAATAGGTAAGTTTAGAGATGGAAAGGCCAAATGGAATATATGTTTATTTTCTATTTTGGTCAAATAAATGACCAAATAATGGCAAGTTCTTTAGTTTGTTTTCTGCTACATTATCATAAACTAAAAATAATGCACTAACCATTGATAAAACTAAATAACCATCAGTCAGAATTTGCATTCTACTGCAGAAATCCAAAAGAGAGAGAGAAAAATGGATCAAAAAGACTGTCTCCAGTACCCTATCAATACATTCTTCCATTCCTTTCTGGTACCCATCTAATTATATCTCTACAGAAATAGAGTCTAACCATATTTCTGGGTTATATTTACTTTTAATCCTCACTGAGGTCTGGATTCTCTGATTTAGGACCATCCACCCTTAATTTAACTCTATTCCAAGAAACCAACTTGGGCAATGCACTACAAAGCTCTAAGTCTGAAATTTTAGGCATTTTTGTATAATAGACCCCTTTGACAATCTAGTAAAGCTTATGCAATCACTTCTAAAACTAATGTTTTTAGATGTATGAAATAATATACACAGAACAAAGTGAAACAATTGTACTGAAATACAGTCAGCAGATTTTTAAAATGCACTAAGAAGCAAACGCATATAAATTATAGGCAAAGATATATTAATGTGAGTGTTATTGTTGCTTAGCTTGAATAAGTGCATTAAGCAGCAGTCTTGGACAGAGCATGTGACATGTATGTCACATTGAACGTGAAAGCACATGTTTTGTTTTTCCTCCTTCCAAGTTCATGACCCTCTTGAAATCATAGTGGTCTCTGTGGACCCCACATTAAGAACTCCATTAACTGACTCGGCGCCTGTGGCTCAATGGGCTAAGGCACCAGCCACATACACCTGAGCTAGCGGGTTCGAATCCAGCCCGGGCCTGCCAAACAACAATGACGACTGCAACCAAAAAATGGCCGGGCGTTGTGGTGGGCACCTGTGGTCCCAGCTACTTGGGAGGCAGAGGCAGGAGACTCGCTTGAGCCCAGGAATTGGAGGTTGCTATGAGCTATGATGCCTCCAAAAAAAAAAAAAAATGCCGTTGC
>CAUYRH010097280.1:0-36251 GCA_963574655.1 Perodicticus potto
AGGGGGAGACGGGGAAAGACCGGGAGAGAAACGGAGAGAGCTTTTCTCTCCCCACTTGAGTTCTCTCTCTCTACCAGGAGCTTTAGTGTTTTCTGTATTCTTTTCTGTAAATAAATTCTGTCTTACCACTGGAAAAAAAAAGAAAAGAAAAAAGAAAATGCCATGAAGGCTATGTTAAACAGTTTGATGAAAACATTTCAGTTTGTATATGAAACCAGCACATTGTACCTCTTGATTGCACTAATGTACGCAGCTGTGATTTAATTAAAAAAAAAAAAAGGCAGATTTTCAGCCCAGATACCCAGGCAATCTTAGCAGAAAAAACTGAAAAGCACCCCCTGAACACCTGGTGGCCCACCCTCCAATTTAACTTGTGTAGTGCCTTTCGGGATGGAACTGATTGCCTCACCCAATCCCCCTTTGTCTCCTACTATGTATGCCCGCGTAGTGGTCAGGCTAAATCCCAGGTCACCAAGTGTGCAGGCGCCAGTGACTATTGTTGTGGGGCATGGGAGTGCAAAACAACCGGTAACTTTGGCTGGATCCTGGGGGTGGGGGGACAGACTTAATCCAAACCAAGAGAAACAGGATCCACCCAAGCAAGTGCCACCAACCTGATGAGGGCTATCAGCAGAAAAAAAGAACACTGGGGTCCCTAACAATACCTGCATTCCTGCCGAGGGGGGCCTAGGGCATTCCTTCCACCCAACAGCGACACTGTAACCCCATACTTCTTGATTTCACCCAGAAAGGTAAACAGGCATAAGGGTGGGAATTTGGGAAGATCTGGGGCATCTGTTTATACGTGACAGGGCGTGACCATGGGTGCCTAATCCAAGTGCAACGCATGGAAGCACCCCTACCACAGGCACAGCCCCCAGTTCCCGTAGGGCCGAACCCTATGTTCCCAGTGCCCCCGTCACGACCAATACCTCCACCACCTCCCCAGCTGCCTCGAGTTGCTCCCGTGATGACTCCAGGGATAACAGGCACAACCCCCACCCCAGCAAGCCTCCCCGAAAACCCAGTATGGGACCTATTGACAAGGACCTTCCAGGTTATTAATGCTTCCCAGCCAAACCTCACTGAATCTTGTTGGTTATGTTTACAAGTTCAGCCCCTGTATTATGAAGGTATAGCTTTACAAGGCATGCCTTCAAACAGCACAGACTCTAACGCCTGTAGATGGCAGCAGCGAGGACCTCGTATCATGCTGCAGTCCATAACTGGAATTGGTACTTGTAGGACAACCAACCACCTCAACTTCTCACCTCTGTAATCAAATTTTCAACTGGGATAAGACCGGGTACCTGATACCCTCCGATAACACTTGGTGGGCATGTTCTACAGGCGTAATCCCGTGCCTGCATGGAGCCGTTTTAAACCGGTCCAAGGATTTTTGTGTGCTAGTGCAGCTTATACCTCGTTTTACTTACTACACCAGAGAAGTCCTATACCAAAGGCTAGATATCAGGCCAAAACGAGAAGCCATAACAGCAGTGACCCTAGCTGTAGTCATGGGTCTCGGCCTAGCCGGGGCCGGAACCAGAGTCTCCTCCTTAGTAATCCAAGATAAAAACTATGGAGCCCTAAGAGCGGCCATAGACCTAGATAT
Source organism: Perodicticus potto (assembly GCA_963574655.1). NCBI lineage: Eukaryota > Metazoa > Chordata > Mammalia > Primates > Lorisidae > Perodicticus > Perodicticus potto. The sequence continues at coordinate 1,616 of CAUYRH010097280.1, forward strand.
AGAAAGAATGGAAAAATACATTTCCCATCTGCAAGAATCTCTCACTTCCCTCTCAGAAGTAGTGCTCCAGAATAAACGGGGCTTAGATTTGCTTTTCCTACAGCAAGGAGGATTATGCGCAGCTCTAAGAGAAGAATGTTGCTTTTATGTTGATCATTCCGGAGTTGTAAAAGAGTCCATGTCTCTCGTCAGAGAAGGGCTGCATAAAAGAAAGATAGAAAGAGCAATCCTGCAATTGGTATGAATCCAACTGGACTCCTGGCTAACTACTCTGCTTACTGCCCTTGCTGGACCCTTACTGTTATTTCTCCTATTGCTCACTTTTGGTCTTTGTATAATTAGCAAACTTGTATCCTTTGTACAAGAAAGAATCGATACTGTGCAGCTATTAGTATTACGGAAACAGTATGCCCCTCTCCCAAAAGAAGAAATAGATACCCCGATCCCATGATTGGGACCGAGAAAGCCTAAAGGAAAAGGGGAGAATGAGAGACCATGAGGCACAGGGCCTGGGCAGCTCCATCTTAACCGATGGCGGCAATTTTGAATACCATAGCCCTGCTCAGTTCCCAGATAAGCCATAAAATTCACAAGCGGCCGCGCAGCTACCCTGACGAAAGCCAATCGGCTTACAGGAGTCCTAATAAGGTATAGAAATGGGCCCAAACCAATTAGAAGCCGTCCCATTGTTCCCGGACCCTAACCTTGTAGCCTAACCTCATAAATACCTGACCCGATAGGGTTCTTTCGGAGACCTACGCCTCAGGCAACCCAGGGCCCAAACTGGAGTTCGAATAATAAAAACTCTTTTGTTCTTGCATTGGATTCGGCTCCCTGGGGGTCTGTGGGGATGCGGTACTCTGGGCACAACACTAACCTGACTATCCATAAATAACAGTGGTCTTTTTATCTTGTGTGGTAACAAGGTATACAAGTGGTTCCTACCCAAATGGTCAGCACACTATGGACTTGGTTATTTGACATCCTCTGTTACCAAGTACTCCACTTCAAATGCCAGTCAAATTATAAACTTGGGCTCTTTTATTCATAAGATTGTACCTTATAAGCATATGAAGTGTAACATTATAAAAAATCCCCTGGTATATCATAACTCAAACTTCTTTTCAATGCTCAGGATCCTTTACCCAGCATTTGGAACTTATGAAATTGAAAGCGCAGTCATGAATCTCTCATGGTAATAGAACAAGAGCTCAACATTGCCATGCAGGCATTAGGAACACTTCAAGCAGAGGTTAACAGCCTAGCATCTGCTGTAACTCAAAATCGCTGCATCCAGGATGCCTAGACAGCTCAACAGGGAGGAGCTTGTGCTGTTATTGGGGAGAAAATGTTGGTTTTATGTAAGTCAATCACGGCAAATAGAGATTGATCTCCATCTCTTAAAGGACAAGATAAACATTCTTCATCAAATTAACGAAGCAAAACCATTCTCTTGGACTGACCTCTTCCCAGGAATGGGAGACTAGTTTAATGGGGTGTGGGTGTGTTCAGATCTGCTCTTTTCTGCTTATTCATTCTCATTCTAATTTATGTTCTTATATCTTTTCAAGCAGCTTATTACTAAATTACTAACCTGCTCTCTCTCTCCAGAGCTACCAACTCAGCTTTTAATGTGTAAAACTTCTAGTGAAGTTCCAGATGAGGGGAATGAAGAAGCTAAGAAAACTTTACCCCAAAATATGATTCCTTGGTATAAAGCTTGTTTTGAATTAAAGGCTATTCATAATCGAGGAACTTTGAACAAAGACTTTCCTCTATCTAGCTAAAATCTTAAAGGGCTCACTCTTTATCACATGCTAATAGACCTGGCCTTGAGGTCATCTGAAGCACAATACCTATCTCTCAGGTTAATTTACTAATGAATCTGTTTCCCTCCATCTACACATTCCCCCTAGAAACCACTTGCTACAGGTATACTTTCCAGTTTTTCTCCCCCCTCCCTTCTAAAAGGCATCTTTAAAAGCCACTGACTATCACTGGGATTTTGGGAAATCATTCTTGTGGTTCCTCCCATGCGCACGGTATTTGGAAATAAATCTTTCTCTTATTAATCTACCGTAACTGTGAGTTGATCTTTTCAGTGAATCAACCTAGGGGGAAAAGACAAGTTTCCCTGAAACCGCAACACTGCCATCAGAGGACCTGAGCCCAGGGAATCCCTCTAGGGTCTTGGGCAGTGGGGCTGTGGATCCTCGATCCCTGTGAATTTTCAGCTTAGGGACATGGATGGCACTGGTTGCAGAGATGGGCCCAGGCTCTGGGATGTTTGGAGCAGCTGTTAGATAATTGCAAAACTTCATCTCCTGTTATCCACTGAAAATTTCAAACTTATGGTCCACCCCCAATAACTCTTCTCACCAGAGCAGTAACTCCTTATTGGCTATTCTACCATCCCGTCACCTCACCTAACCGACCCTATATAAGGATGCGCTTTTCTTTTGGCCTCCCTCTCTCCCCCGCCCCCCGTCTGTTCCCTCCTCCTTAATGCTGACCCCTACCAATAAAGACCTTTCATACAAGCCGTGGTGCTCTGTAATATCTCTGCCGGTCGAGTGCCCCCCTTTCAGCGGCTCCCTCTCTTTGGCTGGATGAGGTTTATTTCCTACGGAAGAACAGTTTAGAGTGAGAGATGTAAGAATTGCTCAAGAGACACGTGGTCCAGCCTGAGCACAGGTTTCAGGTCAGTTCCAAAGCTCCCTTCATGTCCAGTGAGGGAGAAAACCCCCAACTTGCTGAAGGAGCTCAGAGGGGCCTGGTGTCCAACACATTCTTGGATGGTTGGAAATCACGTTGGATGTGGTATAAGAAGGCAACGTCTGGGCACTCCCTTTGTCAATCATGAGGAGGGACTGAGGTCCCTGCCTGGCCAGACATGGCTGTCTGGGGGCCCGTCCAGGAGAGTGGGCTGTGGGCCCCAGCCTGGGCCCTTCGTCTATGGCCTGGCCTGCAGCTGTGAAGACCCTGGCAGAAGAGTTAAGTGTCCATGTCTAGGTATGTCCAAGCTTTTCAGGAGTCAGCATTTCAAAGAAGGCAGACATGCCCAAATAATTAGAACAGGCAGCTCTTGTAGGCACTCACAGAATGGAGGGAACTTTGAGTGGATTTTCAGTGAGATTAGAGGATGATATTGCACTGAATTTGGGAATAGATGGGAAATTGGAAAAGGTCTTCTGAAACCTGCACAGGGAAAGGGAAAAAGAACGTGAGCATTGCTGAGTGTGGGTGGCGGGGCTTCCAGAAGGCAAAAGAGACAACAGGTAAGAAACTAGGTCAAATGGTAAAGAAAGCGGCACCCCCCCCTCCCCTAATCAGCTCACTTAGGCCAGTGTGAGCTCAGGGTGAGAAGACCCTGCTCTTCTGAACAGAGATCAGGTTGTTGTGAGGGAGAAGGGAGAGTTGGAGCACAGTGGCCACAGTCACGGTGTCTGCAGCCCTGGCATGGATCCTTGCTCTCACCTACACTGTAATCTAAGAAATAAAGTTAGAGTAGCAATTCATGATTTTGTTTTTGCCTTCAAGTTTGGTGGGAATATAAACTGGTAATGTTTTTGTGGAAAGAAACTTGAAAGTATTTATTACAATATAAAATGTATGCTGTTTGCAAAAGAGACTTTTGAAAAAAGCCCTTCAAATGGTCCATTGAAAGGGCACTTTGCAGCCAATAAAAGCTGGGAGCATAGTGGGTATGACTGGGTCTTCTTTGGGAGAGCATTTGCAGGCCTCCTTTGGGAGTGGTTGGCCAGCCCAGGGAGCTCAGGGTGGGAGGTTGCAGCTCCTTCAGGATAGTAAGAAACTTCCTCTTCTAGGGCATTTACACCAAGGGGATAAAGCCCCAATGTGCCTACAGACCTCTGAACGGCCATGGGCTGGGGGGCAATGGACACACCTTGCTCAGATGCCCCTTCCCTGAGGTCCAGCCTCTGTCTCTGGTTGCTCTAGTGAGGGGGTCTGGGAGCTGTCTTTCCCTATGAACTTGGGCAATTATTGGGCAGCCTTGGTCCATATCTGCCAGCTCTGGAGTTGGGGGATGAGTAGGGAAGTGGGCCTGTGCCATTCTGGTTGGGGCAGGCTTTCTGCCAGGTGGGGAGTCTGTCCATTCCCACCCATTTGCCTCTGTACCAGGATCCATGGGTGTGAGCAGAAGGGATGCATGTGATGTCCATGTTGCTTAGACTCAGTCCTCCCCTCCTGGGCCTGGCTGTCGTTGTGGTGAGTGGCCCATGTTGGCCATCCTGATGAGAATGTTGAGACTAGGGAGCTGGAGCCTACCTCTCTCTCTTTCTCTGTTTCTCATGTCTTCCTGTCCCCTCCCGGGTCCCTCAGTAAATCCCCTCATGCCTTAAGGACCTGAATGGACATAGCAGCTTAGAAATCCCAAGATGTCCTAATTTTCCCAGAGCCCGTTTTTCCCATGGAAGCCCCTGATGTTTCATAGTGAGAAAGGAGGGTGCTTGGGCCAGGAAACCCCTTAAAGGCTGGTCCCTTGGAGACTCCTTCTCTGAAGGCAGTCAGGGGCTCTTTCGTCTTTGAGGTTCTGGCCTGGGCATCAGATACCATGGCTGCTTTGGAGAGAGCAGGCTGGGAGCAGCACATGTGAAAAGGGCTGGCTGGTAGGAACCTGGGGACATGGGGGCTGCTGTGCTGTGGAGGGGTCACTCTGTGCCCTGGGAGGCACAGGAAGTTGGGGTGGATGCTGGTCCACCCAGGTCCCTGTCAGGCTCAGGAGCACAGACATGGATCTGAGGCTGGCCAAGGCTGCATCCTGGGCCTGAGGGGCAGCTGGGCCCCTGGGCTGTGGTGTGCATAGGCAGCTCAGGTCACCCTGCTGAGCACCCTGTGCTTGGCTGGGCCATTTGCCTCCTATCTCAGTGCTGCTCTGGACACCCTTCTGTATCCTGCTCTGGGCTGCAGCTGAGCTATCCAGCTGGTGTGTGTTTATGTCCTGATGTTGCCCTGGGGTGGGGCCAGTTCCCCAGTTCCCACCCACACAGTGAGCTCTTATCTCTGTGTGGGCCGGGCAAGGCAATCACCCCACCAGCTGCTCTGCAGCCTTCCCAAGGATGCTGGTGAGTTCCACTCTGCTCACCACTACTGTGCTCTCACACCCCTCAGGGGCTAGGACCCAGCCCTCAGGGGGCTAGGACCCAGCTCCTGACAGCATCTGCCTCCACCCCTCTTTGTATGGGGTGATGGGCAAGTCCTACCCCTTGCCCAGCCCCCAGGGTGGCTCCTTGCCTCCAAAATGAGGAGTGGGCTGCTTGGCCCCAAAGGCCCCTCCATCCAGAGGCTCCACATGGGTCCCCCAATGGGACAATTTCATGGTCTACATGGTGGGTGTGACACTGAAGGGTCCTGAAGGTGGATTCAGAATGTGGTACAGGTGCAGACTGGGTAGGAGATACCCATCGTGGGGCCTGACCCCAGCTCACATGGCTGTCCCACAGAGGGGTCTGTGGTGACACTCTGCCAGGCACAGACCAGAGTAATCCTGAGTCCTTGCCCTGGCTGTGTCACAGACTGGAGAACCATTCTGGGGACAGAGCTACCCGAGGCCTATCTGCCCAAATCCCATACCAAGGGCTTTTGCACATAATATGGGTGTGTGAATGCTCTAAGGCATGCTGACCTCTTCCCACATCTGGTAGGTCTCAAAATATGCTGGCTGGGATGGGGGTGTGGGGTGTGTGGGAAGTCCTCATAGGACAGGTACCTGCTGAGCCTGGAATGACTCCTACAATCTGCCCAGGGGCCCAGGGGCCAGAAGACCAGGTTCTCTTAGAGGCCCTCTTGGGCCTCCATCTTCCCTCCTGTGACTTGACACCCCACAGAGAGCCTTTCCAGGAAGGGTGGTGGACACCAGTTAGTATAGGGACACAGCCACCCTGGTCAACCACACCCCTGGGACAGGCTGAGTTGGTCACAGTGGGCAGGGCTCCTCATCCTGGACTGAGGGGCTTCTCCAGGACTTTGAGGCCTTGTGGAAACCTGGGGTCTGGCCCTGGCAAGGATGCCCCAAGTGTGTGGCAGCCCCATCCCCTCTACAGGCCTCAATTTCCCCTCTGTGCAAAGATGGGAGTGACCAGCTAGACTCTGGAGTGTCTATCTTGCCTGGGTCCCTCTTACACAGGGTGTGCTGACACTTGCTCCCATGGTCCCAGGCTCTGGGGATTGAGCCAAGGGTAGAGAGAATGTCTCACTTGTGCCTGCTCAGCTTTGAGGGCCACGTGGCACTTGCACCTGCTTCCTGCTTGGGCTGAATTGCCCTTTGGGCGCAGAGCCAGGGGCTTCTAGGAGACAGGAGGCAGCTCTCAAGAGTCATAGCTGGCCATGGGTGGACAGTGGGGAGGGCTGTGTGTGTGGCTATGGCTGGAGCCTGGGGGACCTGGCAGGCTGTGCTGAAGGGTGGAGGTGGAGGTGTCTGCTCAGGGTCCTCAGAGTGCCAGCTCTGCCAGCACAGTGCTCCGTGCATCTGGGCAAGGCCCGCTCCTATTTTCTGTTTACCCCTTTACCCTGCTCTTCACTTGTGGGTCTCATCTGTCTGGTAAGTGTGCATGGGCCCCTGAGTGCAGGGGGTTTGGTCCTGGCCAGGGGGTGCCAGTTCCTTCTTCCTCTCAGCTCCCATTTGGTTTCCCTGGATGAGCTCTGGCCATTTAAAGTCCCAGGCAGTGGGCACCACCACCTCACCTGTGTGCAGCTCCTCTTGGCCACCCCTGCGTGGTCTGTGGCCCTCACTCCTGGTGCATCAGACCAACAGGCCCCCTGGAGTGCCCAACCGGTGGCAGGCAAACTCCAGGTGTGCTCCCAGGGGCCCTCACCAGGTCCTGTCCTCATGAGTCTCTCTCAGGAGCAAACTCTTAGGTTAGGTGGCTTCTAGAATGGCACTGGGTTGTTTTTTGTGGAAATGTTTCTCAGGTACCCCTCAGATGAGGGCTCTGCATGTAGGTGGGGGATGCATCTAAGGTGGGCTCCTTGCAGCTAGGGTCGGATAACAAAGTGCCGTCCCCTGCAGGAACCCTAGCCATGAGAGAGGGGAGCCTGGTGACAAGCCAAGGTTCAGGAAGGGGCCACAGTGTGGGGCTGTGTAGGTGGGCCCTAGACAGCTGAGCAGGGGCCTTTGTCCATCCTTATCAGTCACTGGAATGTTGTCCACCACTGCCTCACTCCCCTCAGCTCTCAGGGACCTGCCTCTGCCTCCAGGAAGCCCACCTGGTCTCCCCAGCCCTGGCTTGTCTCCTATATGTGCATCAGCTCATGTCATTGGGGTGGGGGGGCGGGGGACAGGTGGTGGTGGGGTCTCATTTTCACCCCTTCATACCCAGGATTACTGGCACAGAGTTGCTTTTCAAGTCAACTCCCTCCTGAATGGTCCCTCTCTGCTGGGAAATGGTGGTGGGGGGTAGGGGTCTGAGCCTCTCTGGCCTGCACTGCCTCTAGCTCGCTCAGGGTGCACATGGGAGCCAGGGGGTGCACCTTGCAGGTGACAGCAGCGCTGCAGGGCACTCCCTATACCCCACTGCTTGGGTAGCCCGAGGGGCCAGCCAGTGTGTCCCCCTTTCCCTAAAATGTCCACTGGGTCCTTGAGGGCCTCTGCAGGAGACCCCCTGGGGCCCCCCTTTCTGTGCACAAGGGTCCCTGTCTGTGCATCTCTGTGTGTGTATGTGTGTGTGTGTGTGTGCGCGCGCACGCATGCGTTTGCTCAGGGCCTCTGTGTGTGTGCAGGTCCTGTGTGTGTGTGTGTGCATGTCCTGAGTGTGTGCAGGTCCTATGCATGCAGTTCCTGCGTGTGAGTGTGTGTGCAGGCCCTGTGTGTATGTGTGTGCAGTTCCTATGTGTAAGTGTGTGTGTGCAGGCCCTGTGTGTGAATGTGTGCACAGGCCCCTGTGAGTGTGTGCAGGTCCCTATGTGTGACTGTGTGTGTGCAGGTCCCTGTGTGTGATTGTGCAGGTCCCTGTGTGTGAGTGTGTGCAGGTCCTGCGTGTGTGCAGGTCCCTATGTGTGAGTGTGCGCAGGTCCCTGTGTGCTTATCTTGCTTGTGTCTCTTTGTTAGTTGTGGCTTCTATGGTGATACGGCCCCTATTTTGGGGATACTGAGCCCTTTCTTGTCTGAAGCTTATTGCTCTGGTTGTCCACTTGTTTAGCCACCTGACAAGTGAATTCTGCAATGACTGAGGGTCAGCTCTGTGAACTTGTTGAGAGGAAGACAGGTTGATTCCACAGACATCTGGGGTGCTGGGCTATGGGGTGGGGCTGGAAAGTGGCTGCCCTGGATCTGGGGTGAGGGAATATAAGACAGAGGTGTCCCCAAGGTGGGAATGGGATGGAGCCCAGAACAGGCATTTGCACCTGCTGAGCCCCCTTCAATCTAGATAGATATGTAGGGAGCAGGGTTGGCCCTTCCTGGGCACTGTCCCCTAACCTGTGGCTCATGCTCTGATCGGCAGAGCATGGGGGACCCTCATGCCCCTGCACGGACAGTGCTCTTCCAGCGTGAGAGGACGGGCTTGACCTACCGTGTGCCTGCACTGCTCGTGGTGCCCCCTGGGCCTACACTGCTGGCCTTCGTGGAGCAGCGGCTCAGTCCCAGTGACTCCCACGCTCACCGCCTGGCGCTGAGGAGGGGCACACTGGCTGGCGGCTCCGTGCAGGTGAGCAACCAGGGTGGGGCTGGGGCTGCACACTGAGGATCGGTGGGTGTCAAACTTAGGTCCTGCACTCCTGAGGTGTCCCTGTGGGACTGGGGCTAGGGACTAGGTGTCCTGACTAGCAGCCCTCCCTCCTCTGGGCAGTGGGGTGCATTGTGTGTGCTGGGGACAGCGGCCCTGGAGGATCACCGATCCATGAACCCCTGCCCTGTGCTGGACATGGGCACTGGCACCATCTTCCTCTTCTTCATCGCCGTGTTGGGCCACACACCTGAGGCTCTGCAGATTGCTACGGGCAGGAATGCGGCTCGCCTCTGCTGTGTGAGGAGCCATGACACTGGTCTCACTTGGGGAAGTGCCTGGGACCTCACTGAGGAGGCCATCGGTGGTGCCATGCAAGGTAGGTGGGCAGGTGGGGTGGTGGGGCTTGGATTTGGCCTTTCTGGCCCCATGAAGTAGGGGAATCTCTGGTTGGCCCCAGCCTGCCCTGGGACTCAACCCAAATGTGACCACCTATCCTGTTCCCTTAGGACTGTCCCCTGTGTCCTGAGCCTCGATTCCAGACAAATGGTATTAGTTACCCTCCTAACAGCCTGGTGGGTAGAAACAGGATGCCTACCTGTGACTGACATTGGAATCTTGCTGAGGGGAGGGTTGAATGCTAAGACTCAGACCCCAACCCAATAGCTCCCCCCGCCTCTTCCTCTCATTTCCTTCTTGCCCTATCCAGGGCCGCTGCCAAGAATTCTCCTCTGTCCCCACTGCCTCCAGCCCAAGGAACTGACCACTTACCACCTCTGTGGTATGTGGGAGCTGTGCAGAGGGATGTGGTTGGAACACACGGCTTATCTGCCCATAGGTCCTCACCTTTGTGCCCTTGCTCTATGGGTGGCCCTTACACCTTGGGTTCAGGACTGGCTGTGAACCTGCCACACAGGCTTATCAGCACCTGCTAATTGGGATAAGAGGCTTGTCCAACCCGAGAGGACTCGGGGTGGCCAGATGAGTCCGTTGTGGAGGGCAGTTAGTCACAAGCTGCCCCAGCCTGGGGCCAGGCTCCCTCCACCGCTTACAACTCCCTTCTCAGCAGTGCCCACCTCTGCCCTCCTCTCCACAGACTGGGCCACATTTGCCGTGGGCCCAGGCCATGGAGTCCAGCTGCCCTCAGGCCGGTTGCTGGTGCCTGCCTACACCTACCGCGTGGACCGCCGGGAGTGCTTTGGCAAGATCTGCCGGACCAGCCCCCACTCCTTCGCCTTCTACAGTGATGACCACGGCAGCACCTGGCACTGTGGGGGTCTCGTGCCCAACCTGCGGTCAGGCGAGTGCCAGCTGGCTGTAGTGGACGGCGGGCAGGCCGGCAGCTTCCTCTACTGCAACGCCCGGAGCCCTCTGGGCAGCCGTGTGCAGGCGCTCAGCACAGATGAGGGCACCTCCTTTCTGCCAGGGGAGCTTGTGCCTCCTTTGGTTGAGACAGCCTGGGGATGCCAGGGCAGCATCGTGGGCTTTCCAGCCCCACCTCCCAGCAGGTCTCAGTGGGAGGGACAGGCGGTGGGCCCCAGGAGGCTCCTCCACCCTGTACACCTCTGTCCTGAGTTCCAGGAACCCCCAGAGGAGGACTTTGGTGATACCTGTGGAGGCCACAAATCCGGAAGGCCCTTCGGCCATCCACAGCCTCAGGGGGATGGCCCCGGGCAGCCCAGCCCTGAGCTTGGGGTCAGTGGGAGTGGGGACATGGGGTCCTGCACCTTGGTCCTCCCCCTGGCCCCTGCCACCCTGTCACAGAGCCCTACGTGGCTGCTGTACTCCCACCCCTCAGGACGCAGGGCTCGGCTTCACATGGGTGTCCGCTTGAGCCGTTCCCCCCTGGACCCCCACAGCTGGACAGAGCCTTGGGTGATCTACCAGGGTCCCAGTGGCTATTCTGACCTGGCGTCTATTGGGCCTGCCCCTGTGGGGGGGCTGGCCTTTGCCTGCCTATACGAGAGTGGAGCCAGGACCTCCTACGAGGAGGTCTCCTTCTGCATGTTCTCCTTGCGCCAGGTCTTGGACAACGTGCCCACGGGCCCTCAGCCGCCCCACTTCAGGGACAAAACTCACTGCCAGCCCTTCTGATGGGCCCACTGGCTGCCCAGGCCCTGGGCTTCTAGGGAGGAGGGGGTGGAACAGTTTTGGTGGTGAGGCTGGAGGCCAGCAGTCCAGTTAGGTGGAGCTCTGTGGGGCTCCCCTAGGCAGCGGTTCTCAACCTGTGGGTCACCACCCCTTTTAACTGTTTTAAAAGTTCCCAGCATTAGGAAGATTGAGAACCACTGCCCTAAGGGTTGTGCAGGGTGAGTCTGGGGGAGGACCTGCTGAGTCACAGAGCAGCTCAGAGTCACTGCTGCTCTTGGGAAAGGTGTGAAGCCACTTGCCAGGGGCACCCCTCCAGCCAGTGTGGTTAGGTGACAGTGTCTCAGGCCACCTAGGCTACTTCCTGATCGGCACTGGTTTCTTTGAGGAAACCTGTGCTGGCTGGCTGAGGAAAAAGGGGATGTGCTTGTGCCCGGGTAGATGCTTTGCAGTTCTTCCCATGTGCAAGGCCTAGGGGGACACTGGTGCTCTGGCATGCTTCTCTCATCACCCACTCTCCCCTTTGGGGCAGACTCCACTCCCAACACAATGGCAGCTGGGAGGGAAGGTGGAAGAGAAGGTGGCACCTCTTTCTGCTGCCTTCTCTGTCACAGCCCAAATCTATTTGGGACTTGCCAAGGGGCACAGTCTATCCAGTGCCCAAACTGCTGAGGGCAGAGCTAGACATCAGGAGAACATCTCTTCCCTGGACTAGCCAAGTGTCTGCTCCACTTCCCAGAGGGCTCTGGCTCTGCAGGAGGTGTTTTCTTAGGGAGGCCCCCTTTTATTTCTTCTTTTAGCCTTCATTTATGAATATAAAAATGATATATGCACATTGTAGAAAATTTGGAAAAGGTGGAAAGGACTTTCATGGAGCCTCCTGCTCACCCTGCTCAGGGCACCTGCTGCCCTGTGGTTGCTGCTGCTGCCAGCCCCACCAATGTAGCTCTCTGGCTTATTTCTTCCCAAGCCCCTGGGATGCCACTTCTTCCTAGCCCTGAATCATGTGTGGCCAGCAACTTTGGGTGTCTCTAGGTCCCGTTACCTCCCTGGATCTTCCCAAAGCTGGAGACCCAGTGCTGGTCCCCCTTGGTGCTAGGCCTCCGAGGTAGCAGGACTCCCAAGGGAGCAGAGAAGACCCCTCATTGTTCTTGGTTTTCCCCAGCTGCCATCTTGCCAGGAGGGGTCACAGAGGCTACAGATGGGGTCAGGCTGGTGTAACTGCCTCCATAAACAGGAAAATACATATTTTTTTTCTTTTTTTTTTAGAGATGGAGTCTCACTTTGTTGCCCTCAGTAGAGTTCCGTGGCATCAAATAGCTCACAGAAACCTCCAACTCCTGGGCTTAGGTGATTCTCTTGCCTCAGCCTCCCGAGTAGCTGGGACTACAGGCGCCCGCCACAATGCCCGGCTATTTTTTGTATTTTTTTGTAGTTCTCTTATATTCCAAGTTCCTAGGCTAGTAAAACTTGCTGACCAGAATTTTGTAACTTCCTGTTACATTGATGCATTCTTTTTTGAGTTTCTTTCCCAGGACTGGCAGAACCTCCTTACATCCATGAGATAATCACAGAGGCTTATACCACCTTTTGTCCAGAAAAGACAAGATAACTGACACCCCACGGGAGATTGTGTCCAGGGGCTCACTGAGCCTGGGCACAGGGATGAAAGAATAACCAATATTAACCCCTAGCTCATTACAGTACTAAAATCCCCACCCACCTGGGAGGGACTTACCCACTATTTTGTGTTCTTGGGATACACACATATGTACTAGCATGATTTCATACTGCACTTGCGTGCCCTGGACGCCACCCCAAACATGTAATGATGCTAACTCCCCTCATGCGTTATGCTTTCCCCCCAATAAAACTCTCCTGACCTTGCTGGCGGGAGGTGGAGTTCAGGTGGCCTGTGCTCCCCTCCCAGCAGATGCGTCTCCTGTCAATAAATCCTTTCTTCCTTGACAATCCTTTTTGTCTCAAAAATTGACTTTCTGTGTGAGAGCAACATGATGGCACCTCGGCACTATGCCCTCATATGGCAGAAGGAGTTGGGAAGCTGTCGGGGTCTTCCTTTATTAGGGCACAGATCCCACTCATGAGGCTGCACCTCATGACCTCATCACTGCCCCAAAGGCCCCACCTCCTGACACTATCACCCTGGATTTAAGAATTTCATGAAGGAATTTTGGGGAGAACACAAGGAAGTCTACTTCTCTGCTTTCAAATCTAAACCAAAGAGATTCCTGTGGTTCTGGAGGTCCAGAACCGACAGGTGCCATGGCCCATTCCTTGTCGCTCACTTCTACACTAGGGTGAGTAGTGCCCCAGATTTCTGCCCTCCCAGAACCTCAGACTGTGACCTTATTTTATTTTTTTAGTTTTTTGAAACAGAGTCTAACTTTATCACCCTTGGTAGAGTGCTGTGTTATCACAGCTCATAGCAACCTCAAACTCTTGGGCTCAAGTGATCTTGCCTCAGCCTCCCAAATGGCTGGGACTACAGGTGCCCGCCACAATGCCTGGCTATTTTTTTTTTTTTTGCATTTTTTATTTTTTCTGGATATTTTTAGAGAGATGAGGACTTGCCCTGGCTCACGGTGGTCTCGAATTTATGAGCTCAGGCAATCCACCCACCTTGGCGTCCCAGAGTGCTAGGATTATAGGCCTGAGCCACTGTGCCCGGCCTGTGACCTTATTTGGAAATATAGTCTTTGCAGATGTGATTGAGGTAAGAGGAGGGTTAGTGGGGCAGGGTATATGACTCCTGCTGTTATGGAAGAGGGGACTTTGGAGACACAGGGGAGACAGAGGCAGAGGTTGGAGTCATGCTGCCATAGCCAAGAGGGCGGGGCCCCCAGAGGCCAGAGGAGGAGGGAAGGACCCTCCCCTGGAGCCACCTGAGAGCACATCCATGTCGACTTTTTGGTTTCTGACTATGGGCTCCAGAGGCAGGACAGACTTCGTTCTGTTGTCTAAGCTCTCAGTTTGTGGTAATTTGGCCCTGGGATGTGAGCTCACCTTCCTCCACTTTCCACCTCAGGGGCCTCCACCCGGTGGGATCCTGGCATCAGATATCAGGCAGGCTCGGGCTTCAATCTAGTCCTACCAGGTTCAGGGTCACTGGTGCAGAGCCTCCGATCTCCCTGGGAGCCCCTCAGCTAGCACAGCCCAGGAAGGCCTGGCTTGTAGTCAGCACTGGCCTGTCCCAGTAGGCTCCTGGCTCTGGGAACCTGGTTTCCCTGCCTGCCCGCCGGCAGCTGCCCTCCCACCTACTGTCCTGCCTCCTTCTTTCCTTCACCTTGAGCCTGATGGGCCACATGGAAATTGTTTCTAATCTGGGAGGGTGGTGCCAGCTCAGGGCTCTGTTGTGGTGTCAGGACATCTTTGCAGCTGCCCTTCCTCCTTTAGCTGGTGAGGGCATCTGGAGAGAACTGCTAGGTGTCTGTGTGCTGGGAAGCAGCCCTGAGGCCTTCTGTACTGTGACCTCACGTGGTGATGGGTCATGCTAAGGACCCTGTAATGGGGTCACCCTGGTGGGTGAGTGGGTCTAGTGTGTCCTGGCATCCTTAAAAAGGGGAAAGAGGGTCAGAGAGGAGGAAGATGCTACGGAGCTGGGTTTGAAGGTGTAGCTGGGGCCACAACCAGAACGGGGTGGCCCCGGAAGGAGGCAAAGGCAGGAAACTGGTCTGCCCCAGAGCCTGTGAGGGACCAGCCCTGACAATGTGCCGAGGTCAGCCCCGTGGCACTACATTGGGCTCCTGGGCTCCACAATGGCAGGGGGACATGCTTGTGGTGACTTGTTAGAGCAGCCCAGGGAACACATGCCCAGCCTCCCCATCCCTTTCCTGCCTCTGGGAGCATTTTGCTGGTGTTCACATTTTCTATCTTCTGTCTCTCCTTCCTTCTGGTTTGGCCTCACTGTGCTCCATAGTGCCTGTTGCCCCAAGTGAGCTTCTGCACCCTGGGAGAGCTGGGGTCCATTCCGCTCACCTGGGCCTTCAGATATTAGGATGGTTAATTCTGTGTCAACTTACAGCACCTCGATATTTGGTCAAACACCAGTCTAGTGTTGCTATGAAGGTATTTTTAAAGATGAAATTAATATTTACCTCAGTAGACTTGGAGTGCAAGTGGTCTCACTTTCCCCCCTCCCCACTCCTGTGATGTGGGTCATTTCTTCCAGTCTGTTGAGGTCATCTGAAGAGGAAGTAGCTTGCCTGCCTTCCCAATCACATGAACCAATTCCTTAAAATAAGTCTGTCTCTCTCCTTCCCACTCTCTTTCTCCAGACCCTGTTGCTTCTCTTTTTCTGGAGAACCCTAACTAATACAGGTGTTCCCCAGGCTTCTGTTTCCCTTTCTGTACATAGATGAGGGGTAGAGGCTGCTATGAACCTTAAGCTCGCATCCTTTCCTTCCCCCTCACCCAGTCTAGGGGCAGCCTCTGAGGTCAGGCAGGTGGCTGAGGTCCATGCTCCACGCCCAGTCTCTGTGGTTCAGGAGCTCATCTCTCACCCCAGAAATGGAAAGTCTTTTCACCTTGCAAAACTGAGACTCTGTGCATTACACTCTTGCCCAGCACCTGGAACCCACCATTCTGCTGTCTATATGAATTCAACTCCTCTAGGGAACCTCATATAAGCAGAAGTATATGTCATTTGTCCTTTTGGGACTGGCTTATTTCATACCTTTTGAAGCAGGTGTTACTTTCTAAGGCTGAATAACATTTTATTGTATGGCACTGCCACATTTTATTTATCTATTCACCCATTGATGGACACTTGGGCTGCTTCCATTTCTTGGCTATTGTGAATAATGCTGCTATGAACATAGTGTACAAATGTCAATCTTTTTTTTGGCTGCATGATATTACATTTATATATATATTTATTTTGAATTCCATACATGTGGCTGGTGCCCAGGCACCAGATTGGTTCCTGGCACTCACAGCCCTAGTCAGCTGCTCTTGGTTATTACCCCTCTAGGCCCCACCCTAGGGTTGGACAGACAGGTGGCCCCACTGTCTGGTGGGACAGCCTGACCAGGGTGTAAGGAGAAAAGATCCACCCAAGAAAGAAGGTGATTGAACAATGCTTGAGGCCCAATGGTCAAGGTGGATGCCTATGGTGTGGTCACACCACTGTGATCACCCTCCAGTGGACCCTCAACATTTTGAACTCTCTGAAAACTCAGGAGCCTCCCCCCAGATGTAAAGTGGTGTCTATCCACACTGAACCACCCAACCACTGAGACAGAGTCCACCAGGACCCACACACTGGCCTGTACAGTGCCCTGCCAACCCCTGTGGGCCTTAGAACTGCACCCAGTTCACTAGGTCTGCGTCACAGCCTGAGGGTGGGCTGCCCTTCACTGCACTGCTTGTTCTCCTGCCAGAAGACCAGTTCAACGGGGTCTCTGCAGAATCTGGACTCTGACCTTGGTCCCCATGCAGAGGCAACCAGCTACTGCCACTCTGCAGACTGAGATGGGGAGGGCGGTAAGAAGGGCCTGGGGAGAGAAGAGGGAAGCTGGGGCCAGGGGGCCCTGAGGATGCTGAGTGAGGCTGGGGGTCTTTGTCGGGCTGGGTGCTGGACAACTACCGAATTCTGGCCACACCCAGGCCCTTATGAAGCCAGCCTTTGCTGAAGGAGCGTGGGTGGGGGTGAGGGTGCTGCCCCAGCCAGGGCTGTGACATGGTGACTGAGGGAGAGGAGGGGGTGGAAAAAGTGAGTGCGAAGTGAGGTAATGCATTCACTGGCCGCTTACAGGAAGGCGGGATGCAAAGTGCTGACAATGTCCCAGCTCTAGGCTCTTATCTGAGCTGCACCACACCAGAGGCTGGCCCGTCCACCAGCCCCAGTGCCACCCTGGGAGCTGCAGATGAGGCAGGTGGCAGATCAGAGGTCAGCAACCGCAACCACTTCCTGCTCTCTCCTCATACAAACTTATTTTTTGTCAATTTGTTTTTTTGTTTTTTTTTTTTTTAGACCCAGAGTCTCACTTTATTGCCCTGGGTAGAGTGCCATGGCGTCACACAGCTCACAGCAACCTCCAACTCCTGAGATTAGGCGATTCTCTTGCCTCAGCCTCTCGAGTAGCTGGGACTACAGGTGCCTGACAGAGCAGCCAGCTATTTTTTGTTGCAGTTTGGCTGGGGCCGAGTTCGAACTCGCCACCCTTGGTATATGGGGCTGGCGCCCTACCCACTGACCCACAGGTGCCACTCTTTAGTGTCAATTTGAACTCACATTCTTTAAAATGTACCCCAAACGTGTAAATCTATTCAACCTTCAATTTTAATTTATTTTGATGCTCAGATTGCTCCTTTGGGGGCGGCTGTAGCTCAGTGGGTAGGGCGCCAGCCACATACACTGAGGCTGGCAAGTTTGAACCTGGCCCCGGCCAACTAAAACAACAATGACAACTGCCTCCCAAGTCCTGCTACTTGGGAGGTTGAGGCAAGAGAATCGCTTAAGCCCAAGAGTTTGAGATTGTTGTTAGCTGTGACGCCACACACCTACCCAGGGCAACAGCTTGAGACTCTGTCTCAAAAAAAAAAAAAAAATTGTTCCTTTGTCATTTTTACACCACCCTTGCCTTTGGGGACAGTGAGCTGTCCCTCCTCCCTCCTACACACTCAGCACAGACCCCAGAGGCATGATTGTGCTCTGCTGACTTGGGTCAGCTCCCTCCCCGCAGATAG
The DNA here is from genome assembly GCA_963574655.1 of Perodicticus potto. Taxonomy (NCBI): domain Eukaryota; kingdom Metazoa; phylum Chordata; class Mammalia; order Primates; family Lorisidae; genus Perodicticus; species Perodicticus potto. The sequence goes on from CAUYRH010097280.1 coordinate 19,096, forward strand.
TGCCCACCCTGCCTGCTCCCTGCCAGTTCCCTGCAGTCTCCCCATAACTGTTGGCAGGCTTTCCCAGTTTTTTTTTTTTTTTGAGACAGAGCCTCAAGCTGTTGCCCTGGGCAGAGTGCCGTGGCATCACAGCTCACAGCAACCTCTAACTCCTGGGTTCAAGTGGTTCTCTTGCTTCAGCCTCCCAAGTAGCTAAGACTACAGGTGCCCACCACAACATCCAGCTATTTTTTCATTGTAGTTGTCATTGTTGTTTGGCAGGCCCGGGCTGGATTCGAACCCCCTAGTTCTGGTGTATGTGGCTGGCGCCTTAGCCGCTTGAGCTACAGGCACCGAGCCAGGTAGGTGAGGTTTTAATTTTTGTGTGTGTGTATTTTTTTTTTTTTTTTGAGACAGAGTCGCACTTTGTCACCCTGGGTAGAGTGCTGTGGCGTCACAGCTCACAGCAACCTCCAGCTCCTGAGCTTAGGCGATTCTCTTGCCTCAGCCTCCTGAGTAGCTGGGAATACAGGTGCCCGCCACAGTGCCTGGCTATTTTTTGTTGCAGTTTGGCTGGGGCCGGGTTCGAACCCACCACCCTTGGTATATGGGGCTGGTGTCCTACTCAATGAGCCACAGGTGCCGCCCAATTTGTGTTTTGTTAGTATGAATAAAATCAAACATCCTTTCATTGTTTAAGAAATATATGCACACACATATACACACAAATGCATGTACACATATGTACACACATGTATAGATATAAGTATGTATGCATACACACATTTCTTGTGAACTAACTGGTTACATCTCCTGTTCACTTTCTATTGTACCAGATTTTGAAGTCTTCACGTATTTGGGATATTCTCTGTATGACAGTGCAAACATTTCCCCCCAGTGTGCTTAGATGATTTTTCTACCATGTTAAAATTTTTGTTTTCTAATTGATGGAGTTCAACCTATTGATCTGTTCTTTAGTGGCTCTTTGATGGTTAATTCTTAAATAGTGAGAAAGCTTTTACCTACTTTCTTGCTGTAGTAAGGGGAACATTTACTTGTGTTTCTCTGCCGGATTTGGGACGCATGTGTGCACGGCATGGTTGAGTTCAACTTATTCAGAAGGGCTGGCATTGTCCCTACACCCATCTATTAGAATCTCTCTTTCTCCCACTTGTTTGGGTCACGGGGACTGGCTGGTCCTGATTTTCATGTGCTAACACTGCCCTGCTTTCATCACAGTAAGTGTCCATCTCATGGGCTGCTCTTCTTTTTTTTTTTTTGAGACAGAGTCTCACTTTGTTGCCCTTGGTAGAGTGCCGTGGTGTCATAGCTCATGGTAACCTCAAACTCTTGGGCTCAAGCGATCCTCTTGCCTTAGCCTCCCAAGTAGCTGGGCCTACAGGCGCCCCCCCCCACAATGCCCTGCTATTTTTAGAGATGGGGGTCTAACTCTGGCTCAGGGCTGGTCTCAAACTTGTGAGCTCAGGCAATCCACCCACCTTGGCCTCCCAGAGTGCTGGGATTACAGGTGTGAGCCACAGCGCCCAGCCTAGGGCTGCTCTTCTTTCACTTTCTTTGCATGTTTTCTTGGATGTTGCTTGCTTATGTTTTTTCCATTGAACATTATAGTTCCAGAAATATGGGTTTTTACTGGGATGATGTTAAATCTATAAAGTAGGAAGAACTGACATGTCTGTGAAGTTGAGTCCTCACAATAATAGTTAACAGAAAAAAATCCCCAAACACTGCAAAATAATTTGAAGAGGTTAATTCTGAGCCAAATATTATATGTGACCCCAAGACCCACACCCAAGAAGTTCTGAGCAAGTGGCCCCACCAGAGTGGGTTATAGCGTGGTTTTTATAATTTTAGAGGGACAGTAATTATAGGTAAAATTATGATATCAATAAATGGAAGGTGTACAGTGGTTTGGTCCCAAAAGGTAGGGCATCTCAAAGTGGGGGCTTACAGGTTGCAGGTGGGTTCAGAGACTTTTTGATTTGTAATTGGTTAAAGAAATAAAGCTTCATCTGAAGGCTGGCAATGTTTTAAGTTAGAAGGAAGTCTGCTAATCAGAGACAAGCCACAATGGTCCGATGCAGTGGTCTGCTGAACACAGTGGTGGTCTGCAGGTGATTCACTTTTTGCTGAGGGCCTGTTAATAATTTAGTATCTTATTGTTTGAGGTGCCCAACCCCTCTCCCCTTTATTGCCAGGAATTCGGTGTTAAGGATTTTATGGGATCCCCTTGGCCAGAAAAGGGTCTGTCCAGTTGGCAAGGGTTTAGAGTTTTACTTTAGATCATACAGCCAAGTGCCCCATTTGCCTGCGGCGGTCAGAGTCCCACTTCTACGGGTTGCCCGTTTATCATTCAGTTTATGCCCCAAATGTTTTATCTCTTGCTGTTCTCGGTGGAACATTTCCTGCCGCTTCATGTTCTCACTGGTTACTATCTGAGTACATGAAAGCCATTTATCTCTGAATGTTAGTTTTATAACCAGATTTTCTTATTGCCTGTAAGGGGTTCTTCTGTGAGACCTGTTGTGTTTTCCAGGAGGGCAAACCCACACCACTGTCCTGAGTGAGGGTGGTTTTCCTTTGTGCCTGATCTTGCCTGGCATCTCCAGAACCTTGAGCCCTTCTTGCCTGTCCCTAATGTAGACTTAGTGTCTCTACCTCTTGTCTCACCCAGGATGGGACCCCAGGGCAGCAGAAGTAGGATGGGCTGCAGGGTCTGCGGCAGGGGAGGGACCAGGTGGTGGCTGGGGAGGGGTGTCTGGCATGGCTGTCAGCAGCTGAGGACCTTACACAGTGACGGAGTGTTAGCAGGTGTGCCCCTGCCTGGTATAGCCCACCCAACACCCGTCTGTGAAGGCCCATACCAGGCCATAGCCCTGGCTGGGGGAACTCCCCATGATGGGGACATGGGGGTTGGAGAAGCCCAGACATGGGCACAGCTGCTCAGGTGTTGCCCCAGATCAGGCCAAGGTGGTCTGGGGGCAGAGGGCCATGAGACCATGGAAATGACAAGATGGCGCCTGACACCCCCTGAAGTTGGAGGGATATCACACCTGGGGGGCCTATATGTGTGTGGGGGCCAGACAAGGGGGGCCAGGAGGGCCTGGGACTTCTAGGGTAGTGAGCAGCAGGGCCTGGCTCTAGGAGGTGGCATCCTCCCTGGGTCCCTCCTCACTTCCCCCACAACAGAACTCAGGCAGGACAGAACTCAGCTTTCCTCACATTTAATCTGTAACAGAACCCAAGCGGAAGGGCTCCTGAGTGCCACCACACAGCTGGCCACTGGGCAACCTGGACACTGGTCATCCTGCCACCAGTCAAGAGGAGAGCAGAACTTGCTATCCAGGGGCCACCTGTACCACCTCACTCCCCCCCTGGAAGGAGCCCAGCCAAGACCCCTAAATGGCACTGTGAGTGCCCAGCAAAGAGAGCCCGACCCCCCAGCCCAGACATGGGGGGCCTCCAGGTGCCTGCACCTCTACCCCTCACCCCTGTGGCCTTAGCCTGCAGGGGCCACAGCCAGCTCCCCACCCTGACCCAGGGTACTGTCTTGAGCAGCAGGAGGTAGGGGAGGCTCAGGTGTGGGGCACCCAGGAGCCATATAGCCAGGAGCTCTTCTGGACTCCCGTGTGTGGGCCCTGGAGAACCCTTGGCCCATGCACTTCCTGTCCCTTGAGGATGGCTTCAGGCCCAACGTCCAGTGTGTCCCTGGATCTTCCTCGGTCTGAGGAGCCCCATTGGGTTGTTCCAAACCAACCTCCAGGTCCTGGGGGATGGTGGAGGCCAGGGCACTGTGAGCCTACCCTGTACGCCAGCTGTGGTTCGGGAGACCCAGGCTTCAGCTCCGTCCCAATAAAGCCTGAACGGGTGGCCGCCTCAGGCCCTTGTTGCAAGGGACAGTGACTCTGCTGTCCACAGTGGCATTAATGCAGAGTCCTGTGGTGGTGCTGGCTCAGGTCCAGGGCCATCTCCCTGTAGCTCAGGCCCTGGGCACTCTGAACCCTCACACCCTGCTCCAGGAAAGGTGCCTACCCTGGGCTCCTAGCAGAGGGTCTGAAGGATGCTGGTCAGAGGGGCCAAGAGCAGTGTCCATCCTCAGGCCTCAGAGGGCAGGGATCCTGAGAGCTGTCAGCTGAGCCCTTGTGGCCTGGGGACGAGATGCCTAGCCCGTTGGGGAAGACGATGGTGGCATATTCTGTCTGCTCAGAGACCAAGGGAGCAGGGGGCTCTGGGGTCTTCTCTCTACATGGGAAGTCCAGCTCCCCGTAGTCCACGGTGAACGCAGGCATGGTCGAGGGGTCCTCCTTCTTCAGGGTGAGAGGAAGGGAGGAGTCAGTCCCCTGTGCCCACTGGGGAAGGGGCCTGTGTCATCTGCCAGACTGAGATACCACCTTGGACACTGGCCTCTGAGCCTGGGACCTCTCTCTTAGAGCAGGTGGGCCCAGGCACTGGGCCTCAGGCCAGGGCTTTCCCCCCACTGCCCTTCTTCCTCCCTGCCTCAGTTTCCCCTTCTGCAATGCCCCTGGCATTCTTGCCTTTTCTGGCTCCCCTCTTGCCAGCATAGGAAAGCAACAACTAAGCCTGTACATGGCCTTACAGGAGTGCCCACACCACTGGCCACATGCCCAGAGGCACAGGCTGGCCAGGTACCAGGACACAGCTTTGAGGATTTAGGTCACGCTGCCTGGGGACCCAGGAGGCAAAGTCCTGGTTGGAAATTTGAGTTTAAGGGTCTCCAAGTTGCAGCTCTGCAGGCCATGCATCTGGCACACCTTGAAGGGGGGCAGGGACAAATCTCACAGTACAGGGCCCGAGGCTCACCAGGGTTTGGTCGGCACTTCGGGCTCCTCTGGCTCCTGCAGAGAAACACACCTGGAGTCAGAATTAGATACTGAGCCATCCCCCCAGGTCAGCAGTCTTAGTGGGGTGTCAGCCCCAAGGTGCTTTGTTAGTGGGGGTGCTCTGTGAGTTCAGGAGGGCACCACATCTTCTGGCCCCACTCATCACCATTTCAATGATGAGGAGGCCCCAGTTTGGAGCATGAATTGCAGAGCAAGGCGACCACTGCAAGGGCCCACCCAGGTGAGGCCCCAAGAAATGCTGCAGGTCTCCAAACAGTGGACCACATGCCCTGCACACATGTGCAGGGGGAAACTGAGGTTGCTGAGGAAATGAGGTCCAAGGGGCCTGGCCGGGCACACACCTCCCACTGCTCAGGGATGAGGAGACCTAGGCTCCAGGTGGGCTGTGGAAGCAACTGGAGGTCAGCTTCACAGGTCTCATGGAGGTACAGCATGTGGGCTGGGGAGGTCACATGGTGGGGGTATCGCTCACCACCCCATCCCTGTTCACTTCACTTTCTCAGGTCCTGAGGCCTGAGGTTTATCTCTCCCTGGGTGGTGCAGAGGCTCCTCCCTCTCCCCTACCCCAGGCCTCAGAGCCCTCCTGAAAGCAATTGGGAAAAGGGACAAGGCTGGAGCCTGCCTGCAGGACCCCAGAGATGCTGGGAGACCCCAGCCAAACTCTTCCCTGGGAGGGTCCTCCCCGTGGGAGGGCCTGAACCCTTCTCTGAAGGACAGCAGTGGGGCTTGGCAAGGCTCTGGTAGGCATTACCTTGAGTGGTCGTGGGGCGGACGGTGGTCAAAACCCATGCCAGTAGCAGCAGCACTGGGACACCCACCAGGACACTCGTGACAACCACCACCAGGTTTTGGAACTGGCCTCCTGGCCTGGGTGAGGGGCTGGGGTGTGATGTGGGAGATTCCACATCTCTCTCTGGAAGGGTACAAAGGACCAGGGTTAGAGGCAGGGGCCTTAAGGGCACCTCAGTGTGCTCCCCTTCCCTTGGGGTTACCTGCCATGCTCTGTCCATGGCTTGAGCAGTTTTGCTGGGCTTCTCCTGTGCAGTGACCAGCTATTGCCTTTCTGCACCTCAGAATTTTTTCCAAACAGGACCTGGTCCTGAGAGGCCCTGACCTCTCTTAGTCTGGGGATCAGTTAGTATGGCTTCAAGTGATGGACAGAACCCTGACTAGGAGCCTGGCAGGATCCTCCTTCTATGCCCCCCGGAGACTTGTATTCTGGCACAGGAGAGGCACTCACTCTGGCCTGCCTGGCTTACCCCTGCCCCATTCTTTGAGACCCCACCTGTCACCGTGAGCTCTGCAGGGGGGCTCTCTGTGATCTGCGCTGTGGGGGGCAGGGAGATGGCTCCACAGAGGTAGATGCCACTGTCATTGCGTTGTGTGGCCACGATGCTCATGCTGAAGTCGTGCCCATTGGGCAGCTTTGTGACTTGGAAGCGGGGGTTCTGTCTGTGGTCCCTGGGGAAGGCAGCCAGCTTGTAGGTTTGGTTGCTGGGGCTCATGCGGTACCAGTTCAGCACGAAGTCTTCTGACATACTGGCCAAGCTGCAGGTGAAGGTGGCGCTGGCCCCCTCGGAGACTGTGAGCCGGGTGGGGGAGAAGCTGAGGGACCTGTCTGGGGCATCTGAGAGGTGGAGAGGGAGAAGCAGCCACCATGAGGGAAAGGCTAGGCAGCCGGTGAGACCCCCCGAACTTCCCCCAGCCAGGGTAGAATCCCGGACAGTGCCTCCGCCAGGCCCTCAGCTTCTCTCTGCCACCTGGGGCCGGGCGTTCACCTTTGCCTTTATTGAGATCTGAGGCTGAGGGGTTCTCTCCGAAGCTCTGGCTGTCCCTCACTCCCTGTTTCCCCTAAGAGTCTTCCCTCAAGAGGGCTGTGCAGGGGCCATGCCCAGCATGTCCCAGCTCTGCCCATTAGGTCCATGACCCTTTGGGTGCCCTGTCCTGGTCCCGTGTGCACTGCTTGGGTTCAGGGATGCCATGGAGACTGCAGCCCTGGCGGGGAGGCCCATAGCAGACTTAGGGACCAGACTTTGCACCCCGTTCAGGACAAGCTCAGAGCTGGGACCCTGGGGACTAGAGTCCTCAGGAGGACTGTCAACTCCCAAGTGACAGAAATGGAACCCCTGCATAGCTCTGCCACCAAGGGCCTGTCTCCTGGATGTACTCATACATACATGCACGCACCCTATCCACATGCTTTTGTGCCCTCTCATGTCTACCCTTGCATGCCCATGGGGACTGGCTGGCACACAGAAGAGGTACCCCCATGTCAGCTCATGTGACTTGCCAGTGGCATTCTCTACCCACAGTCAGGGGTCCCAGGAGGGATGCAGAGCCCATAGCTCTTCCCTGGGGAGCCTCCACTTGCCCTGGATGGCTCTGCCCAGGGTCCCTGATTTACATGTGGGGAAATCAAGGCACAGAGTTATGATTTGTAGGATGAAGCTGCTTCAGACCTGACTCTGGGTGTATGCTGCTGTGTGGAGTGAGGGGCAGAGCAGAGCAGAGCCTGGCCTACTCCTGCAGCCCCACCTGCACCCTCTAGTCATGTGGGAAGGTGACCTTCTCCCAAGACCTAAGACCTCTCACCCACACGTCCCTGCCACAGAGCTCCCCAGGCCCTGTCCGGCCCTGTGGCATCAGTTCTGGGTGTTCTCATTTGGTTCCAGCCCCAGCAACAACATTTGCTGGGTGAGTGGTGACAGGGAGGGTCCCTTTGCTGCTTCTGGGGCAGATGGCCTCTAGGCAGCATGGGGATCCACTCTCTGAGCAGTCCCAACTCCAAGGAGGAAGGAGCAGTTGGCCCAAGTCCCACCAGTGTGCACGTGACCAGGACAGAATCCTCATCACAACCCCACTGAGCACCTTACATTGGCGAGTGAGGTGTGTGAAGTGACCCCTCTTGCTTAGGAAATCAGAAGTATCTGGAAATGGCTGGAAACAGGCTGGAAACAGCCTATCACAGCCCTGCTCAGGGACAGCAGGTGAGGACCCTGAGCTCCCTGGTCAGCCTGGGTGCCCCAGTCCTGGGAGCAGGTGGGGCCACTCTCAGTGCTGCTCTTGCAGAGCCCGCTGATTGCCAGCCAGACAAGAGGGTGGCAGGGCCTGCACCAGAGTCCCTGTAGAGGGGCCTGTGGGGCCAGGCAGCTGTGCAGGGTGGATGGTGGTCCACAGGGCTCTGTGGCTCTGCAGAAGGTCTGTGCCACCTGGCAGGAGGATGGGCATTGAGGAAGCCAGAGTGGCCTGGGAGAAGCCAGGCCTGCGCTGTCAGTGGCTTGTCAGCAGGGGTCACTGCCCAGTGGAGGCTGGAGTCTGCTTCCCCCCCTCTCCTCAGGGGCAACATGAACACCACGAGGCCCCTGAGCTTTCTTCATACTGCGATCATGTGTCTGAGCCAGGCACTGCATGTCCTGCCACTGTGGATCTAGACCACAGCAGTAGCAATTTCCCTCAGCAGTACTAATATGCATCTTCTTTATACATTTATTCAAGAAAAATATGAACCTCATTAAAGAAAACCATTAAATAAATAATAGTACAAGTCAGGCAAGATTTAGCAAAATTATAGCATGGTGTTGGAACACCAGGTCTCAGGTGCTGACCCTGCCAGTGTGGTCCTGTGGGCCCTCCTGTCCTGTTCTGGGACAGCACAGCCTGGCCTCTGGGCTGCCCCTGGGAAGACCCAGCTGGACATGTTCTCTCAGACCCTGGGCCCTTCCCTTGCCATTCCCTGCCACTCCATAGGCTCCCACACCTGAATGTGTGATTGAGTTACTCATCTGCCCATTGGAGTATTGTCATCCCTCTTATGAAATCTGAACTGTCAAGGAGGGACCCTGGGCCTTTGAGGCCACCCCCAGAGTGGTCCCAGCTCCCTCTGTGTGGAGGGACGTGCCAGACTCTGTGTTTCTGGGAACTCAGTGGCCTTTGTGGCAGCTGACACCTCGGGCTGTGCATACCCATCTCTCAGGCTGGGGCTGCCACACATCTGTAGGGACAGACATAGCCCATATATCCCACTGTGTGTGTCCAGACCACACACACTAGGATAGGGAAAGGGTGAGTGTCATCCTTGTGCTCAGAAAAGGCAAAGCTGAGTTGGAGACAGGAGTGAGCTGAGTGAACCCGGCTTGGCAGTGAGGTGCTGACCCTGGTACTAAACTCTGGATGCAGCGGGCTAGGAATCTGCTCCATCTCTACACTACTAGTACCCTACGGAGCTTTAAAATTATTTTCTGTGTAATTAAAAATTGAAGGCCGGGCTCGGCGCCTGTAGCTGAAGCAGCTAAGGCACCAGCCACATACACCAGAGATGGTGGGTTCAAATCCAGCCCGGCCTTGGCAAACAACAATGACAACTACAACCAAAAAATAGCTGGGCGTTGTGGCGGGTGCCTGTAGTCCCAGCTACTTGGAAGGCTGAGGCAAGAGAATCGCTTAAGCCCAGGAGTTGGAGGTTGCTGTGAGCTGTGATGCTATAGCACTCTACCCAGGGCGACAGCTTGAGGCTCTGTCTCAAAAAAAAAAAAAAAAAAGGCTAGGCTCAGTGGGTCACACCTGTAATCCTAGCACTCTGGAAGGCCAAGGTGGGTGGATTGCCTGAGCTCACAGGTTTGAGACCATCCTGAGCCAGAGCGAGACCCCTGTCTCTAAAAATAGCAGGGTATTGTGGTGGGCGCCTATAGTCCCAGCTACTTGGGAGGTTGAGGCAAGAGACTTGCTTGAGCCCAAGAGTTTGAGGTTGCTTTGAGGTTGCTGTGAGCTACCAAACAAAGGTGACAGAGTGAGACTCGGTTTTTAAAAAATTGAAGTGTCTTCCATTTACTTCAACATTTGGTGGAGGAACCCACTTTTTACTTGCTATGTGTGTGCCAAGGAGGGGCCCTTCTCCGTTTGGATTCCACCAGCCCTCACCCTGAGCCCCTGGGCTCTTGGCTCACCAGCACCTTGTTTTGGATTCACCCAGGGACTTGAGTCTGGCTGGGTTCCCAGCCTCCCCTGCCCCCACCAACTGGCTAGGTAGGGCAAGTGCTGGCACTTGCTATCAGAAGCTCAAGCACCACCCCCCTCCCTGTGGTCACTCTCGCCCCATCACCTCCTGCTCCTGGGGAGGCCCTGCGCAGGAATGCTGACTCCAACAGACTGTCTAGCTCCTACCCAGACCATCCAGGAGCTCCCATCCAAGGTCTATCTTCTTCTTCTTTTTTTTTTTTTAGAGACAGAGTCTCACTTTGTTGCCCTCAGTAGAGTGCTGTGGCGTCACAGCTCACAGCAACTTTCAGCTCTTGGGCTTAGGCGATTCTCTTGCCTCAGCCTCCCAAGTAGCTGGGACTACAGGCGCCTGCCACAACGCCCAGTTCTTTTTTTTTTTTTTTTTTTTGAGACAAAGTCTCACTATGTCACCCTTGGTAGAGTGCTGTGGCATCACAGCTCACAGCAACCTCAAACTCTTGGGCTTAAGCGATTCTCTTGCCTCAGCCTCCCAAGTAGCCAAGGTCTACCTTCTTAAGGAAGTCCTCCTGGCCTCTTTAGCTGCTAGGGGCCAACCAAAAAGGTAAATATAGAGGGTGCAGAAAAAAGTATACACTTTTTTTTTTTTTTTTTGAGACGAGCCTTAAGCTGTTGCTTTGGGTAGAGTGCCATGGCATCAAAGCTCATAGCAACCTCCAACTTCTGGGCTCAAGCGAGTCTCCTGCCTCCCAAGCAGCTGGGACTACAGGTGTCTGCCACAATGCCTGGCTATTTTTTTTGGTTGCAGCCATCATTGTTGTTTGGCGGGCCCGGGCTGGATTTGAACCTGCAAGCTCAGGTGTATGTGGCTGGCACCTTAGCTGCTTAAGCCACAGGTGCCGAGCCAGTATACACATTTTAAGAAAGAAAAAACTGTATTAAATTTGTAATATTCAATATTACCAATAATTAAAGATGAATACAAGTCATGTGGAGCATCTCTTACAGTTGCAGAAGTCAAACGTGACTTGAGTATTACAAATTCAATAGTTTTTTCCTTTCTTAAAATGTATATGCATGTTTTTGGTACCCTCCGTATTTTGAAATGACCATTGCTGATTCCCGGGTAAAGTTATATTTGAGATACTTTTGTGGGATTCCATGGTTTCCTTAAGCTTTTTCACTGGGATATTAGGAGGGTAGGCTGATGAGAGGGGGCTGAGCTCCCCCCACCCCAGGAGGGAGGGCCTCAGGGCGTGAGCATGACGGCCCTTGAGGACACCTCATAGCGGGGCACTGACCTCAGCAAAGGGACCTGCTGTCTGGGAGAGGCCCTCACAGACAACACATTCCACAGGCACACCTAGCCCAGATCCTTCTCAGGGTGGCAAAAAAACTGCCTGGCAGCTTGTGGGGCCTGCCTGTTCTTCATCACAGAGGGTCCCCTGACAGGCTCCCCAGAAGGACCAACACTCTGTCTGTGGTATTCCCAGCCAAGACGCAAGCCTGACTCCACTCCCCCACCTCCTTGGGCAAATACCAGGCGTAGCCCTGGACTCTTCCAGAACGTAGGAACAGCCATAATAGAGAAAGGTAGGGCTGGTCTAGCCTCATGACACCTGACAGAAGCAGAAGCCTTAGACCAGGTCCTGGTCAGGTCAACTGGGGTAGCGGGAGTCTGTATGACCACGGTTCAGTGTTAGTGCTGCTATGGGAGGGTGTAAGAGCTGGAAGCATGTCTTTGTTTTAAATTTTTTTTGAGACAGAGCCTCAAGCTGTCGCCCTGGATAGAGTGCCGTAGCAGCACAGCTCACGGCAACCTCCAATTCCTGGGCTCAAGGGAGTCTCCTGCCTCTGCCTCCCAAGTAGCTAGGGCTACAGGCACCCGCCACAACCACAATGCCTGGCTATTTTTGGGTTGCAGTCGTCATTATTGTTTGGCGGGCCCGGGCTAGATTCGAACCCGTCAGCTCAGGTGTATGTGGCTGGTGCCTTAGTCGCTTGAGCCACAGGCGCTGAGCCTGGGAGCAGATCTTTATCCCTAGAAGAGCTGGCTGGAAAGGGAGGAGTGAACTGCCTTCTCGTGTCTGGAACTAATGTTCAAGTGGGTGACAGAATGGCAGCTGTGTGGGTATAGCTGGGAAGTTCCATAGGCACGTGCTGAGGCCCTGACCTGAGGAGGTCAGAACGTGAGCTCGTTAAGAAGCAGATGAGGTCATGCTGGAATAGGGGGCCTTAATCCAATATGACCGTGTCCTAGAGAGAAGACACGGAGACAAGTGTAAAGACAGAGGCAGAGATTGGGATTCAGCATGCCAATGGCAGTAAACCCCAGGGGCCAGGGAGAGGCAGGAATAGATTCACCTCAGCACCTCAGAAGAAGCAGGCCCTGCCGACGCCTTAATCTTGGATGTCCAGTCTTTAGACTGTGACAGGACACATTTCTGTTGTTTGAGGCGCTCAGTCTGGGGCACTTTGTAATGGCAGCTCTAACCAAGTAACACTGAAAGCAAATGTGCCCATATTATCGATTAGGGATGCCAGCTGCAGGATGTTCACTATTGTGCCCTTTACCTCTTTTCCACGTAATATTTTTCAAAATAGTATGTTGGAAAAAATTAAAAAGTTGGATTTAAAAAAAAAATTGTCGGCTCGGCGCCTGTGGCTCAACGGGCTAAGGTGCCAGCCACGTACACCTGAGTTGGCAGGTTCAAATCCAGCCCGGGCCCGCCAAACAACAATGACGGTTGCAACCAAAAAATAGCCGGGCGTTGTGGCAGACGCCTGTAGTCCCAGCTACTTGGGAGGCAGGGGCAGGAGACTCACTTGAGCCCAGGAATTGGAGGTTGCTGTGGGCTATGATGCCACGGCACTCTATCCAGGGTGACAGCTTGAGGTTCTGTCTCAAAAAGAATAAAATAAAATAATAAAAAAATATTGTCATGGGCTATGCTGGATGGTTTCCGAAAATGACCCATTTTAATTCTGAAGACGCCATGGGGCAGGTGTTATGATCCCGAGAGCAAAGGTGAGAAAATAGCAAAGAGAAAGTGGTTACAAAGCTCACAAATCAGCTTTCGACTGCACTCCAGGCAGTCCGTTTCCAGGCCTGCACCCCTATTTATTCTCTTGCACTAGGACAGGGTCCAGCAAACCACTGAGTTTGGGATATCTCAAGTAAAAAGCACCCTCAGAGGGGATGATTAGCCATGGAACTTACCAAAATAATCAATATAGTGAACAAATTCAGAGGGCAAAAAGCTGTGTCATGGCACAAAACTCCTGCAGCCAGGGTGGCCAAGTCGGGGATAGCGCGGAAAGGACACCAGTGATACACGTGAGCCTTGCTGAGCCGCTCTTTGTGGAGTGTTCCAGGTGGGGTAACCAAGGCATACTGATTCTAAGAATACCCCCAGGTAACAGAATGGGGAGAGTCTGGCTGTAGAAATCTTGCTCTCTCCTCACTCTGTGGAACCATCTAGAGGACATGACACACAAGCGGGGCTGTAGGGGTGAGTCATGGTTCCCCTCTGTGCCTTGGTGCCTCCTCCCTGGGTAATTGCACCCTTTCTGTCCTTGAGCTTAGTCTCTCCCCAAAAGACCACAGGCGATCAGACCATCATCTCCAGCTCTGCTTTCACCAGCAAGACCTGAGAGAAACCCATGGGCCTTTCTTGGAGGGGCCAGGGTTGTGCTAAGGAGAAAAAGAAGGGCCCCAAGGCAGGGAAGCCCTAGCCACCAGCAATAATGGAGGTGGAAGCCGCAGAGGGCTTTTGGGAGTCAGCACATCTTATCCCTTCATTGGCTGTCACCCAAAGCCTAGAGCAGGGAAAAGTATGCTCCCCAGGCCTTGGTGTCTCTCCTGTAGCCTAGCCGGCTACAGAAGGCGGGGTGAGAAGTGAAGGACTGAGTGCAGGGGGAGGCCCAGAGGTATGCAGCACCAGAGGAGGTGGATAGTTTGACCAAGGGCACCAGGTAGGCAGTCTATACAGGTGCTCAGAGCCAGCACAGCTGCACCCCAGGCCCCACCCCTGCCTGCAGACTAGCAGAGGATGCTCAAAGCAACTGTACACACTGCAGTCCAGCCTGAAGCCCCAGAGCCACATTCCCTGCCAATGAGGACATGTTGAGGGACAGATGAGCAGTCTTTACTGGAACAGTGACACTTTTGATACCTTGGGAAAACGTCATCAGTTCCCGGTCTACAAGACAACACAACTAAGGACAAGAGGGCAGAACCCTAGCACAGAGCCAAGGTGTAGTACCCTGGCCAGCCTGACCTACTTACTGTCCCTCAGTGAAGGACACTGGTTTGCCCCGCTCCATAGGAAGTTGACAACCAGCTAAGATATGACAGAGGCTCTGCCTTTCCATAGCAGAGAGAGAACTCAGGTTAGGAATCAGGGCCCAGGGAGGGCATGTCACCTCTGTAAAGCTACATAGCACTGAGCAAGCGCCCATCCTGGGCTGCCTCAGGGCTGGCTCCACAGAACCCTTCCCACTCGCCAGCCAGTGACTGACATAGGAGGTCCCTCCAGATCCCAGATTCCAAGTCCCCCTGACCCCTGACCCCACATACCTAGGAGCCATCCTGGCCGCCACCCCAGCTGCAGCACGGCCCACACGACAGGCCAGGGCACCTGTGGGGTCCACATGCCCAGCGCACCAGACCGCGCCGGCCGCCGTGGCTGCCTCCTCCTCGTTCTTCTCCTCCTCCTCCTTGGCTGCTCAGACAGACGTGGCAACGGAAAGGAAACTGTCCCAGGTCGGGTCAGAGGGAAGGCACGCCCCTTGCCCCACCCCCTCTTCCTCCAGCTCCCTGTGGGCGGGAGCCAGAGCCGGTGGGGGAGGGCATAGGGATAGGGGAGGGGGAGAGACTAATGGAGAAATGGGAGAGACAGAGACAAAGAGGGGAACAGGAGGTGGGGGAGCAGGTGGCCCAGGTGCCCCTGCCCACGGGAGGTGGGGGGTGGTCTCTCAAGCGCAGAGCTCCCTTCCTTGCGGTTTTGTTTCTCTGCTTATTTTTGTGCCACTTCCATTTCCCACCTGAGCTGCCCCACTCAGTGCTGGGAGACTGGTTGGGGGGCCTGCATGATGGAAGGTGCAGGGCCTTCCCACCCACTGCCTCTAGGAGCCTGGTCTCTTCCCCGCCCCCCCCCTCGGGCTCATTGTTAGGGAGCTATAAAGAGGTGGGCTTCCTTTCTGTCTGGTGTGTGCTGGGTCCTGAGCCTCTCTGAGCTCTCTGGGCCTCATCATTCAAGCCCCTGTTGGGGGCAAGTGACTGGTCAGGCCTCTGCTCCCCCTAGGGTGCAGGGGCACAGATGGTCCTGCTGAATGGCAACTGTCTGGGGCCAATTCCCACACCAGGCTGTGGGCAGATCTTTTCATGGCTACATGCCTCCTGATGGCCTCCAGGGGGTGGGGGCTTGACTGTGGGGGGTTGATTTCCTTATACCCCTTGCCCAGCCTCCAGCCCACTCAGGTTGGGGTGGGTGGGTGATCCTGGGCTATGCAGGCCCCAAACCTGGCTAAACAGCCCTCTCATTTGAGAACAAGTTTGGTTATTTCATCACATTCTGTACTAAGCATTTTATTACAGTGAATGGAAAACAGGAAAAATGAAACTGCTGATATTAGTGATGAGGTGCGTGGGTCTCATCAGCCCAGAGGCGGAGCTGGAAACCGCCTGGCAGCTGTGAGGCAGCCCCGACTCAGAGACACACTGCGAAGGGAAAACATTAAAGAACACCGAAACAGTGGAAAAAGAGCATCAAAGAAGATGTCTGTGAGGCGGCCAAGATGAGGAAGCTTGAGTTTTTGAGCAAAAGGCCACTCAGTGAGAGTCTCAGCAAGAGTCTCAGCGACTAGGGGCTGTGTGGGTGGTGCAGAGGGTGGGAAGCGGGTCCTGCCAGCCAAGTGGGCTCAGCGGGTGCCTGGCAGGGGCACCTGGCAGGGGTCATTGTGCCAGTTAGACAAGTGGAGCTGCAGATAGCAGCTGTCTCCTTACCCACTTTTGTGGGCCCCCCAGGGGCCTGGAGGGGGGTCATAGGCCTCTGGGATGGGGGCATATGGGATGTCCTCAAGGACCTCCGAGCCTACTCCAGTCAGGCAGTGGCATTCACATTCTCTGTCCCAGCTCTGAGGACAGTTTTGCTGCCCCTGGCCCCCCAGAGTGACAGCCTCTGGGTCCCATAGGAAGGCCCCAGCCAGTTACTGGCTGCATTTGACCTCGAGGACTGAGGTTATCTATGTTTGATGTTTATTTATTTATTTATTTTAAAATTTCAGATTAGGTACAAATGGTTAGGTTACAATGTTTGCATTTGTTAGGTAGGGTCCCTGTTGCAGTTGTGTTCCACTCCCAGGTGTGCCATGTACCCTATATTGTGCCCATTAGGTCGGAGCACACCAATCCTGCTCCCTCCTGCCCGCATATTTTTGATGTTTAATCTGTTCCAGCTCAGTCACGGGGCCTTCCTGGGAGACACCCACCCCACACCTCCCACCTCTTCCTCTCTCTCTCTCCTCCTTCCTGCCCCATCCCGCTTTCCTTCCTCCCCTTTCTCTTCCCACCCTCTCTTTCACTCCTTCCCTCATTCTTCCTGAAGTCTCCTTAGGGCAATGGGAGAGAGACCCTGGTGGGGGTGGGCTCAGTATGAAGCCAGGGGCTGAGACTGGGCAGCCTTGTTTGGTGACCCTGTATCACTGCCACTGGAGCTCCTGAAAAGGAGTGTGTGGGCCTGAGCGGTCTGGGGGGCTGCTGGGGGTCCGGGGTCTAAGCCTTGAGGACACAGCCAAGGAGATAGGGAGTGGTTGGGCCCTGGGCCTGGCCTGGTGGGCTGGGACCTTGAGGGGCCTGCACCCCAATGTTGCACTCCTGGCCCCTTGCCAGTGTTCTCCAGCACACACAGACACACAACCCCCAACACACACAATCCCCAGCACAGACACAACCCCCAACACACAAGCTCCAACACAGACACAATCCCCAACACAGACACAATCTCCAACACACACAACCCCCAACACACAAGCCCCAACACACACAACCTCCAAGACACACAGTCCCCCAACACACACAAGCCACAACACACAATCCCCAACACACACACAACCCCCAAGACACACAAGCCACAACACACAATCCCCAGCACACACACAACCCCCCAGACACACAGTCCCCCAATACACACAAGCCACAACACAAAATCCCCAACACACACACAACCCCCCAGACACACAGTCCCCCAACATGCACAAGCCACAACACACACTCCCCCAACACAGACAACCCCCAAGACACACACGCCACCACACACAACCACCACCCCAAACACCCCCCCC
>CAUYRH010097284.1:0-14130 GCA_963574655.1 Perodicticus potto
ACCCTGGATAGAGTGCCGTGGCATCACAGCTCACAGCAACCTCCAATTCCTGGGCTCAAGCGAGTCTCTTGCCTCCGCCTCCCAAGTAGCTGGGACTACAGGCGCCTGCCACAACGCCCAGCCTTTTTTTTGGTTGCAGCCGTCATTGTTGTTTGGCGGGCCTGGGCTGGTTTCGAACCCGCCAGCTCAGGTATACGTGACTGGCGCCTTAGCCCGTTGAGCCACAGGCACTGAGCCTCAAAAAAATATTGTATGTAATTGTAACATTATTCATGTGTTGTGTTTAAATAACCTCTGCAAACCCAGTAGTAAAATGGCCCATCTCCTCAGGCATCTTCGTACCATAGACTAGAAAGGACCAAATTACTAGTTTGCTAGCCATGAGCCAAGAGTGGACAGGGTGATATCAGCTTCCCTTCTCTGTCCAGAATATTTTCATGGGAAGAAATCTTAATTTAGGGCAGAATACTAACATTTCTCTGTCTTCCCTATTCTACAAGAATACAAAAGGGGTGGCGCCCCCGTAGCTCATGGGTAGGGCGCCAGCCACATGCACCGAGGCTGGCATGTTCAAACCCAGCCCAGGCAAAAAAACCAACACTGATAACTGCAACAACAACAACCCCAAAATAGACAGGCATTGTGGCAGGCACCTGTAGTCCCAGCTACTTGGGAGGCTGTGGCCAGAGAATCACTTAAGCCCAAGAGTTTGAGGTTGCTGTGAGCTGTGACGACACAGCACTCTACCCAGGGCAACAGCTTGAGACTCAAGTCTCAAAAAAAAAGAATACAAAAGGGGGAAGAGTCTCTAGTCACTGGTTAAACAACATAATTGCTACAGGTGTGAAATAAGATTGGCACTTCCTGATTCAGTGGGAAGAATTTAAACAAATTCAGGGAGTTTATTTTCAGTGCCTCTTAAACTTCTTCCCAGTCTCAGTGTCAGAGGAATATCAACAGTTACGAGTTCGGTCAAAGGCAGATGTGTGCAAACTGTCAACTGACAACAGAATGCTGGCCGTGGAAGAGAAGGATTTTCTTCCCCTTTGTTGAACCTTTTTGTAACTCATATTTATTTTTTATTGAAAGTCAAGACTATATAATTTGAGTAAAATATGTTTCTGAATGAGCCTGGAAGAAATCACATGAAATATAAAATATGTATCTTGTTGCCTACCCTGAAAAGGTTATTGAGTATTCCCTTTAGACTCCTACCCAATGCTTCCTTAAAGATGCTTAACATCCTTGGATGCAGTGGTTTGAACCTGTAATCCCAACTACTTGGGAGGCTGAGGCAGGAGGATCCCTTGAGGCCAGAAGTATAAGACTAGCAACATAGTGAGACCTCACCTCAAAAAAAATTTTGTTTTAGAAAGATAGGTAAGATCCTTCTGCCATAATACTTTCAACTGTAAGGCAATAGCAAAGGTAGACTGTAACAAGCCAGCCTGAAAATAAGTAATCCCCATAGAAAGAAACAGGCCCTGCACAACCCACTGCAAATGCATCATAATAACTTTAACTGGTAAGAGATTACATTTGATTTAAAAAATAATAATGAATCTGGATTCATTTAAATCTAAGCAATCCAGAGTTTGTACCAATTTATCCTAGAGAAACATGCACAATACCATTACCCTCATCCCAAAATATGTAGCTCTTATCATGTGCATGGCATAATTAAAAGCAACAATATCTATTTTAAGGAATTGGGTGCCTCTTAACACTCTAAAGGTCAGGCCTATAAATACTGTGCTCTATTTGGGCTTTCAAGTTTCCTTCTGGGCTGAAGAATAGACTGATCTCCCCCTTGGAAAGTCCAGCCTTTAACACAATGGCTGACACATACAGGACTCAGGAAAGATTTACTGAATGAATAAATGAGTTAATGAACAGGATACATATGACTTTTGCAAACAAATGTATAAACACAGACATTCCATCCTCATTCAAGAAAAACTCAGGTTGGAGCTCCAGGCCCATCGTGAGGAGCCAGGCCTTCTAGCATTCTAGTGGTTTGAGTTTTTCTTCTCTTTCTTCTCCTCCTTCTCCTTCTCCTTCTTTATATCCTCCTCCTCCTCCTTCCCCTTCCTTTTTTTGTTTTTTTTGACAGATTCTCACTCTCTTGCCGTGATTAGAGTGCCATGGTGTCATCCCAGTTCACAGCAACCTCAAATTCTGGGGCTCAAGCGAACCTCCTGCCTCAGCTTCCTAAGTAGCTGGGACTGACTACAGGCACCCACCACAACACCTGGCTAATTTTTCTATTTTTAGTAGAGACAAGGTCTCACTCCTAAGCTCAAGACATCCGCCCATCTCAGCCTCCCAGAATGCTAGGATTACAGGCGTGAGGCATGAGGCCCAGTGCCGGGATCTTTGAGTACTCTTCCCCTCCAATACCTAGATTTCTTATGGTCTTCACATCAAAGGTAGAAAGAAGTAAGAAGGGATTCTGTGTGGTTGTGTGTGTTTAAACAGTAAGCAATTCAAAGCAGGGGTTATTGATTCTGGACAGTAGGATTTGTGGAGGAAGGTTTGTATGAGGAGCCTAAGGCAAGAATATACCCTGGGGCAGAGCAGGAAAGAAGACAAGAGAAATTGAGGCAGGAAAAACAGGAAGCTTGTGGGGGGTTGAGCATTCACCTGCAAGTGCACACTCCAAGAGTGCATAAAATGAAATATGCAAATACATATAGCTTTATTTGATACACAAACAAGCACTGAAATGCACCAGCTACCAAAGAGATGTTCAGAGCACCTCTTGGTCAAATGATTAAATAAGACTGGCTCCATCAGCAGGAAAGACGTTTTACCGTTTGAGCTCTATAGCTTTATATCAAGCTGGTCCAACTCACACTGGGACACTAAGGAAAAAGGGGAGAAACATAGCATTCTTTACCATTGTGATTGGTGAAGTAAAAATATTAACAAGGAAGCTCTCTATCCACTGGAACAAACATAAACTGGTTAACTGTTTGAAGAACAGCCTAGGCAATTGAGTTTATTAAAAAAATCTCCCCAGATGATTCTAACGTGCAGTGAAGTTAACAACAGTCATTGCTTTTTGGCACTGGTTCTGGACCTTGGCTGCACATTGGAATCACTCAGGGGATTTTAAAAGCTGGGCCAGGCTTGGTGGCTTATACCTGTCATCCTAGCACTCTGAGGGGCTGGGGCAGGAGGATCACTTGATGAGATTTCAATGAGCTGTGATGACACCACTGCATTCTACCCCAGGCAACAGAACAAGTCTGTGTCTCAAATATATATATATACATATATATATAATCTGCCTGAGTCCCATTCTCAGAGATGCTGAGTCACCTGGGTGTGGCCTAAGCCCTGGCCTTTGCAGAAGCTTCTCAAGCAATGCTACTGTGTAGCCGGGAATAAGGACCATTGCTGATAGGTTCCCCAAACCATTACTCTTTAGCCTAAAATCATCTCCTAGGGAAGGGCCTAATCGTTTGGCATTCTGAAAATGCCAGTACTGCCAGTGTTCAATGAATGTTCGTGGGAAGAATTGCCTAATGAGGACCAGTACTAATAGATGAGAAAAAAAAAGGGCAAGCTTAAGAAATAATGACCATTTAATCTAAAAATGTCCTGAGGGTAGATTACATAGTCAGTTAAGCAAATATTATAATATGCAGATTGTTTTATGCATACACAAGTGGCCCTCTTAAATAATAGAGACTACTATCCTAGACCTGGGCTATCCTTATCCCCAAGGATATTATGATAATGAGAATAAGCAAATTCTACCTACCTTAACAATCCCCACCTCAGATGGAATCACTCTTTACTGAGTCTAGAAGCAATCTCAGCACAAAGCATCTGGAGCGTGAGATAATTTCCTTATCAACCGCTGTGTCCAGTATGTAAAGGAGGATGTGACCCACCAACAGGAATTTGAAGAGAGAACCAGTTGAAGAAGAGCCATTTTCCTTAATGGATATGACCTGACTAAGGAAGAAAAATGATCTCCTCTTTTAACATTATTTAACAAGAATATTAAATGAGCAGAATAGCAACACTGTTTAAGGGACATAATCTCACATTTCTAAAAAACATCACCAGGAAGAAATTTACCAAACAATGAATAGAGCCAATCTATGGATAGTGAGATTATGGTGATTTTTATTTTCTCCTGCTCACCTTTCTGCTTTCTGAATTTTCTATCAATTGTAGGTATTACTTTTTAATAAGAAAAAAAGAACACACTACCTGTTTTTTAAAATTTAATTGTACTCAAGCTTAGAGAATGAATATCCAAGGCATTTCTAAATCTGTTGGCACTTAGGCAAGGACGAGCAGGTTTGTCTTACAGTTTGAAAGCTCAGCAGGTCCATTAGTGCTTCCATAAGCAGATGGAGATTTTGCAAGCCAGGCGTGGAGCTTGCCTGTCTCAGCAAAGTGGGTGTTAGACAGGTAACCAATAAAGATGAAGCTCCTAGTAACCTCTGTTCACTTGCTTGATTCACGTTACAAACCCCAGGGGACTGATGCTTGACTAAAGTTGGTCTCAATGTTTATAAATCTGTTTAGTTTGAAAGTCAGATGCAAATGGCATGTGAGCAAGTCTTTTAGAGAAATTCTAGCTGAGCATGTGCACTTGGCTTACATGAGAAACCCAGTGAGTAAAACAGACCAGTGAGAGCTTCCAAATAAAACCCCAAATTCTGCAGCGAGGTCCTCCTTCCTTTTGGTTGTCCGCCCTCAGAAAACATCCACCTCTTCATGACCATCAGTAAAAGCGGTAAGACTGCTTTTTAAAAACTCTGATGCTTGGGCAGGCCACGGTGGCTCACACCTATAATCCTAGCACTCTGGGAGGCCAAGGCTGATGGATTTCGTGAGCTCAAGAGTTAGAGACTGGCCTGAGCGAAAGTGAGATTCCCGTCTCTACTAAAAATAGAAAACCTGAGGCAAGAGGATCGCTTGAGGCCGAGTTGGAGGTTGCTATGAGCTATGACACCATGGCACTCTACCTAGGGCAATGAGACTCTGGCTTGAGACTCTGTCTCAAAAAAAAAAAGAATCTGATGCTCAATCTCCTTTTGCTATGAATTTCTTCCTCCTCTTTCCTGGATTTTCTGATTTTCTCTATTGCTTCACACATATATTCTTCCTTTAGTGCTTTTCCAAAACAAAACTCTCTCTTAATTTCTGCTTAAGAAGTTTGATTTTCTGCTTAACTTAACACGCCATCTATCATAAATTGAATTGTAAACAACTGGAGAGGAAGAACTCACTTCCTCATCTTTGCATTCCTCCAAAAGCACATAGCTACAGTAGGCTGCGGTACATCTGTCAAACAAATGAGTTTCCTCTCAAACAGCAATAGTGCACTTTATAATGGTTTTATATGTTTATTTCTATAGAACCATTTTCAAAGCATATGAGCCTTGCAGCTCCAAATGTGATCCCCAGAATTGCAGGAGTTCCTTCAGAAAGAGGTGTCTTAGCCTCCTGCTACCTTCTTCTCTCTTGTATACACTTACTAAATTGGAATATGAGTTTTAGTTAAATCTCAGGCCATGCATCGGAATAAGTTTGAGAACCACTGGTCTAAAGCACTGCCTCTCAACCTTGGCTGAACATTGGAATAGGTGAGGAAACTCTGAAAACACAGGTACCCAGGCTCCAGCCCTCCTCTGTCCTGCATTAGTCAGTCCAGGCCGAGCCTGAGCAATAGGATTCGTAAAGGTGCCCAGTGCACAGCCTGGGATGGCAACCTCTGGGCGTGTCAGGGCTACAGCTCTCCAAAACTTCTATAGTAGTATTTTTTGTAAGCTCAATGTCCCGCCTCTGTTGCGATTTCTCTCCTCTTTCGTACACCACCTTCCCTTAGCATTCTATAACTCCTCGTCTTTCATAAAAATGCCACTCGGCTCCATTTCTCAACAGACTGTTATTGAGTAACCAGGATTTGCATAAACATAAAACCTGTTCTAAAACTGTTCTTTCACAGTAAATTATCTAAATTCTCTCTCTTGGCCTCTTTCTTCACTAACCCTATTTTCTAATTTTGTGCGCATTCAATGGCACCAGTATAATTTTGGCTTATCATTTCTAGAGTAGAAGAAAAGAAAATTATGGCTCGGCGCCTGTAGCTCGAGCGGCTAAGGCGCCAGCCACATACACCAGAGCTGGCAGGTTCGAATCCAGCCCAGGTCTGCCAAACAACAAAGACAACTACAACCAAAAAATAGCCGGATGGTGTGGCGGGCTATAGTCCCAGCTACTTGGGAGGCTGAGGTAAGAGAATCACTTAAGCCCAAGAGTTTGAGGTTGCTGTGAGCTGTGACACCACGGCACTCTACCCAGGGCAACAGATTAAGGCTCTGTCTCAAAAAAAAAAGAAAAGAAAAGAAAATGAATTACATTTTGTCTGGTTTTAAAACAACCTGCAGGCTCGGCGCCTGTAGCTCAAGTGCTTGCTAAGGCGCCAGCCACATACACCAGAGCTGGCAGGTTCAAATTCACCCCGGGCCTGCCAAACAACAATGACAACTACAACCAAAAAATATCTGGGCATTGTGGCGGGCACCTGTAGTCCCAGCTACCTGGAAGGCTGAGGCAAGAGAATCACTTAAGCCAGGAGTTGGAGGTTGCTGTGAGCTGTAATGCCATGGCACTCTACCCAGGGCAGCAGCTTGAGGCTCTGTCATAAAAAAAAAAAAAAAAAAAAAAAAAACCTGCAGATTATTTTTATTTTAATCACAGAAGTTGACTATATCTAAAAGTAAAGAGACCCTGTTCTTTAACCTGGATAAACGTGCCATGTTCCACTTTATCATTTTTTTTTTTTTTTTGAGACAGAGCATCAAGCTTTCACCCTAGACAGAGTGCTGTGGCATCACAGCTCACAGCAACCTCCAATTCCTGGGCTCAAGCGAGTCTCCTGCCTCCACCTCCCAAATAGCTGGGACTACAGGCGCCTGCCACAAGGCCCGGACATTTTTTGGTTGCAGCCACCATTGTTGTTAGGCAGGCCCGAGCTGGATTCGAACCCGCCAGCTCAGGTGTACGTGGCTGGCGCCTTAGCCGCTTGAGCCACAGGCGCCAAGCCCACTTTATCATTCTAAGCGTAACAGCTAAAACTTCTAGAGGGCTTGCAATGTCTTAGCATGTACTAAATGTTTTACCTGTTTCATCTCATTTAATCCACTCAACAACGCTAGGAGGTAAACTCCATTGTTGTCCTTACTTTTTGGATGAACAAACAGCAACACAAAGAAATTCAGTAACTTTCACGAGGCCAGACAACTTATTTCCTGAAGACAGGATCCAAGCCCAAGCCCTCAGACGCAGAACATGCTGGAACTATCCTCCCTTGTTCTACTAAGGATGATGTTCCAGGAACATAAGATACTGTGGTTCAGGATTCCGGGGTATAGAGGAACCTCTTATTGTTTCACAATTCTCCACAGATTATTTAGTGCAGTTTTTCCAAACCTTTTTCCCACTTTAATCTATGGTCCATAAAACTGCTTCCCAAGGTATAATCCACTATGAAGTTTAAAAGGATTTCATGTTTGGACAAATTCCTTCTGAATGTTAAGCAAGATGGGAAACAAGTCCTGACTAATACTGTGAGACCCAAATAAAGAAGCCTGGATATTTAACAAAGGAATCCCCCCCCTCAGCTCACCAAATCCAGTTTTTGTCTTGTTTTTTTTCTTTGAGACAGAGTCTCACTATGAGTGCCATGGCATCACAGCAACCTCAAACTTTTGGGCTCAAGCGATACTCTTGCCTCAGCCTCCCTAGTAGCTGGAACTACAGGCTCCCGCAGCAACGCCCTGCTGTTTTTTGTTTGTTTATTTGTTTAGCAGGCTCAGGCTGCTTTAGAACCCACCAGCCCCAGTGCATGTGGCTGGTGCCCTAATTGCTGAGCTACGGGCGATGAACCCAAATCCAGTTTTAAATCTGTGTCTGTTGCAAAAAAGATAATAGATAAATATAATAAATGATGTAGGCTCTAGTGAGCTGTGTGTGTGTGTGAGCATGTGTGTGTGTGTGTGTGTGTGTGTGACTACAAAGGTAAGAGAATTAAGTAACGTCAAATAATGTACAAAAGGCATCCTTTTTCTTTGGGCCTCTTCTTTCTTTGGGCCTCTTCTATAATCATCCATTTTAACAGTTCTTTTCTTTCATCTTTCCCTCAGTGAAAAGGAAATGATTTCTTCTAACCCTTCCTGTTTGTTCTAGAGCAGGATTTCTCAACTTTAGCATATTGACATTTGGGGCCAGATAATTCTTTGTGGTGGAGGTCTGTCCTGTGGACTGTAGGATTTTCCATGAGATCCCTGGACTCTGCCCCCTACCTATAGTGACGTCCCATTTCAGAGGAACAACCCAAAACGTTACCCAGGGAGTGGACAGGGAAAGAAGCAAAAGCACCCACAGTCGAGAGTCAGTGTTCTGGAAATATTCATTGATGTTACAATACCACGTGTCCCTATTTGGTCATATTTCATCCCTAAATATTTCCTCAAAGCTACCAAGTCCACATGTTCGGCCTTCCTAGTATTGTTTCTCTGTTTTTCTCCCTGTCCTTTCCTTTTGAGCCTTCAGCAGACGAACTTCCCAGGAAATCTCCTGAAGGTTGAATGCTGGCTGCTGCAGCCAGAAACGCAGAGATGGCTTTGGAGGTGGGGTCCCTGAGTCCCAGAGTGGGATCCCAGTGGGGTGGAGGTTTGCTCTACCACCGTGGCTTACTTAGCTCTGGACCTGGCTTGTGGGCCTTGCTGTGGAGCTCACGTGGATACCATACACTTCTGACATTATTCTGGTCATTCTTCAAAGAAAACAAATGTCTAATCTTTGCTGGTGTAGATAAACATAAACAACCTCTGCCTCAAATGCAGTTTGCCTAAGGACAGAGCAAGATTCTGATATTCACAATCAGTAGAAAAGACAGATTAAGAATTCTGTCTAGAGATAGTAGCTTGTCTTTACTCCACTTATGTGGGGGTCTCAAGGATGGGTGTATTTTTGGATGTGAATATGAATGGTAAGAAACTATTGTTCCCATTTTGGCGATCAAGTTTTAAAAAGCAAGTTAGCCAAGACTGCCCACAGTCAGGCTTCCCATTGACCTTCAACCCTGATGCCTGATGACTCAATATTAATAGCAATGGCTAATATTTACTGAGTACATACCAAGTGTCAAAACTGTGCAAAAACTTTACCTGCACTGTCCCATTTAAACCTTACAACAGCCCTAACAAGTGTGTGTCATTACCTTCTCCATTTTACAGATGAACACAAGGCTCAGTTTGATCCAATGACTTGTCCAAGTTCATTTTTTGTAGAAAGCCATGAAATAGGGATCCAAACCTAGGCAGTATGTCTCCAAAGGTTTTGGTTGTTGTTTTTTTTATTTTGGGAAGATGTGTAGAATTTTTTTCGAATTGTGATAAAATACACATAACATAAAATTTACCATCTCGACTTTTTTTAAGTGTACAAATTCAGTGCATATTTATTTAGTTAGTTATTGAGACAGAGCCTCAAGCTGCCGCCCTGGGTAGAGTGCCGTGGCATCACAGCTCACAGCAACCTTCAACTCCTGGGCTCAAGCAAGTCTCCTGCCTCTGCCTCCCAAGTAACTGGACTACAGGCGCCCACCACAACGCCCAGTCATTTTTTGGTTGCAGCCGTCATTGTTTGGCAAGCTCAGGCTGGATTCTAACCCACCGGCTCAGGTGTACGTGGCTGGTGCCTTAGCCGCTGGAGGCATAGGTGCTGAGCCTATTTTATTTTTTATTTATTTATGTATTTTTGAGACAGAATCTCACTTTGTCACCCTTGATAGAGTGCCATGGCATCATAGCTCACAGCAACCTCAAATTCTTGGGCTTAAATGATCCTCTTGCTTCAGCCTTCCAAGTAGCTGGGACTACTGGCACCCACCACAATACCTAGCTATTTGTTTTAGAGATAGGGTCTTGCTCTTGCTCAGGCTGGTCTTGAACTCATAAGCTCAAGCAATCTACCTGTCTCGTACTCTCAGAGTGCTGAGATTATAGGTGTGAGCCACCGTGCCCGGCCCGAGATCAGTTCGTATTCACACTGTTGTGCTACCATCACCACCATCCATCACCAGAACTTTTTCATCTTGCAAAACTGGAATTCTGTCCCCATTTGACAACTCCCCTTTACTCCTTCTCTCCAACCCTGACAACCCCTATTCTACTTTCTGTCTGTATGAATTTGACTACGTTAGGTGCCTCATATAAGAGGAATCATAGAGTATCTGTCTTTTTGTGCCTGGCTTATTCCACTTAGCATAATGCCTTCAAGCTTCATCCCTGCTGTAGAATGTGTCAGCATTTTTTTCCTCTTTAAGGTTGAATAATATTCCATTGTTTG
Organism: Perodicticus potto; assembly: GCA_963574655.1. Lineage (NCBI taxonomy): Eukaryota > Metazoa > Chordata > Mammalia > Primates > Lorisidae > Perodicticus > Perodicticus potto. The sequence continues at coordinate 10,384 of CAUYRH010097284.1, forward strand.
CATAGAACACATTTTGTTTATTAATGTTCTATTAATGGACAGTTGAGTTGCTTTCACCATTTGGCTGTTGTGTATAAATATTTCAAAACCTTGTTTTCAGTTCTTTGGGGTATATACTGAGAGGTGGAATTACTGGATCATATGAGGAACTGCCATATTGTTTCCCACAGCAGCTGGATCATATTACATTCCCACCAACAGGGCACAAGGGTTCCACTTTCTTCATATCCATCCCAACACTTGTTATTTTCTGTTTGTTTTTGTTTTAATAGTAGCCATCTTTATGGGTGTGAGGGTGTGCCTGAGGTTTTGAAATTTAATTATATACCTCTAGACCTTTTCCTCTTAATTCAATAGCAGTTTTGCACACACAGTCAGTGGAAAGATCTTGATCATAACATGACAACTCATAAAGATTCCTGCCCATTATATGCCACACTGCTATCAGCTTGTTGGTTCTCTAGTCGGTTGGTTAGGCAGTTGGGGGAGGCTAAGAGTGGATAATATAAAACCATTCTTCTCTCTATAATCCTCAGGCCTCCAAGTGTCAAGAGTATGCTTCTTCTTCGTCTTCTGTTCTCTCTCTTCTACACTTTCAGCAGTCCTATAAGCATTTAGAAAACACCTTGAAAAGAAACAAATCACGTTTTGGAAGAGATCAGGTTACTCTGATTCCATTCTTTTTAATGGCAATGATCTTTCAAGAAACCTGTTGTGACTTGATCAAGGGCTCTTGGTCTAGGCAGATTCTCCACCTGGCATTCGAGACTTGGACAAAGGGTGTGGCTGCCCAGGCAGAGAGGAGTGACTCACACCTGCCTAGAACTCAGCAGGTGCCCTACCCAAGGCGAGTCCCTTTCTCCTCCTCCCTGTTTTCCTCTGTCTGCTTCAAGCTTTCAGGCCTTCTTTGCTTCCAGGCACCCTGGGAAGCAGTAGTTGAAATAACATAGTGATGACTCATCATCATCTGACCAAAAGCTCTAGACTGACTCTTGGTGGCACAAGGCCCAAGTTCTGCAACTCACAACCACAACAGATTCAGAGAAGCTTCTTGTTTCAAGGCACCTTGCTCCAAATATGGACAGAAGTTAGCTTTAATCAGGATGCCAATGCACTGATGCAGCAAGCCAGTGATGTTAATTAGGCTTGGGGTGTATTCCGAAAATTTTTAAAAATTATCCAGTGATGGAATCATAGAATTGTAGTGTTTTAGAGCAGAGGGGATTCCAGATATACAATATTAGAGAATTTCATGATTAAAATAATGTGCAATATTGATGTTATCCACTGTTGCCCTGGAACTGGTCCATACCGGCTGCAGCAGAGTTGATGGTTTAATTTTCAGGAAATTCTTGAGCTGGTTTGAAGTGGGCGTTTGGTGGAATTGTTGACACTATAGAAATTGGCAAACATCACAAATCAGGGTTTCTCTCTCCCCACATTTCACTAAGAACTGGTTGCTACAAGATTTACTTAGCACCTCGTTGATCTTATGCAAACCCTCCATCTATAGATGAGAAAATCGAAGCCCAGAGAGAAGAAATAACTTACTTATGGTCACACTATCAATTAGTGACAGAATTTAGAACCCAGACTTTTGCATCCTAGCTCAGGGAGTGGATACTTAAAGTATTGCCTTGTCACCCAGCCCCAGAATCCTGTCAAAAAATAGAACCATGAGGATGTTATTGTCATCTCTTTAGGGAGTAAGTTCTTCTGCAAATAGGTTCTCAGGGGAAAGAAATTGCTCACTAACAGACCCATTCTGGAATTCCTCTGATCATTTGAGCTGAGCATTGAGTGATGCTCTTACTATATGTAGGTGAAACACAACTGAGGGACTCAGGAAATAAGCGTGTATTTGTAATATCCTCAACAATAAGAGCCTTGGATTGTCCTTGAGGAAAAAAGTGGCATGTCTCATCATAGACTTGGGAAATGATGTGGCTACAAGAGAGAAGAAACTAAGACGAGTAGGCTGAAAATGCCTCCTTCAGAACAGGTTATCAGACTTGGCTCTTGTGATTCGTGCGGGTCCAAAAGCAAAGATGAGCTTTGATGCTGGGGTGATTTCTCTGTGCTGGCACAGAGGAGCTCAAAAGTCTGATTTAGGGTTTTTACAGAAGGGCAAAATTGAGAAAGCATGGCCAGTTGTAAGTCAGAGGAGCTGGAGAAGAAAGGATGGGTGGAGGAAGTGGGAACTCTCACAGAAGGGCACATTCCACATGGAGCTGACCCTTCAAAAGGCAGAGGACAGCGAGCCTGGGAAGAACAGTGCAGCTTCTCCTTCTGTGTGGTGGTGGATCAGAACAGGAACTGGAGCAGCCATGTTCATGGCATGAAAGAGAAAAAAGGAACGGGCCGAATGTCTTCAGCTGGATCACTGTCCCTGTCTCCACATTCACGCTACCCTGCAACCCTTTGCAGTTGGTCTGGTCCAACCTGCCCTACAACCAATGTACATTTGCCAAAAGCCACTGGTGCCCTTCTCATCCTTTCCCTGAGGCTCATTCTCAGCCCTGGCCTCCTCCACCACAGCAGGGTTGGCTACACCTGGCTCAGCGGAAGAACACTGCCTCCTGTCTCTCCAGCACCCCTACCCACACTTCATGGCGCTGACCTTCAGGTGCTTTCAGTGCCTGTAACTCCTCTCCCTGTACTCTGGGCCCCATTTGAGTCATGGTCTCATCAGGAGAGTGACTCTGACCAGGATGAAGAGTTGCTCACGTCAGCCAAAGGAACAGAGAAGCCAGGCCTTGGACAGGCCACCATTCTGTCCATACCCAACTGCCAGATGTAAAGGCAGGTGCCCCATGGGAGGGGCAGAAGGAAGCTGCCACGTGGAAGCTGCCAACCCTCTGGAAGCCAAGAGCCTAGACAAAGCCTCGAAGGATTCATGCCACCTTTGGGCTATGTAGTGGAGAACTCTTTTTTTTTTTTTTTTGTAGAGACAGAGTCTCACTTTATCACCCTCGGTAGAATGCCGTGGCGTCACACAGCTCACAGCAACCTCCAACTCCTGGGCTTAGGCGATTCTCTTGCCTCAGCCTCCCGAGTAGCTGGGATTACAGGCACCCGCCACAATGCCCAGCTATTTTTCTGTTTTGCAGTTTGGCTGAGGCTGGGTTTGAACCTGCCACCTTCGGTATATGGGGCCGGTGCCCTACTCGGTGAGCCACAGGCACCACCCTAGTGGAGAACTCTTTTCGCCATTAGCAGAAGCCCGATGAAGAGTCCCAGGTGTGCTGTCCCTAGAACCACACACCTTGCGAATCTGGCGTCTAGGGTATTCTCTTTTGTTCTGTTAGTACCCCATGAAAGTCTTTTTTAAAAGTTCCAGCTTATCGGCTCGGCACCTGTGGCTCAACGGGCTAAGGCGCCAGCCACGTACACCCGAGCTGGCGGGTTTGAATCCAGCCCGGCCCACCAAACAACAATGATGGCTGCAACCGAAAAATGGCCGGGCGTTGTGGTGGGCGCCTATAGTCCCAGCTACTTGGGAGGTGGAGGCAGGAGACTCACTTGAGCCCAGGAGTTGGAGGTTGCTGTGAGCTGTGATGCCACAGCACTCTATCCAGGATGACTGCTTGAGGCTCTGTCTCAAAAAAAAAAAAAAAAAAAAAAAAATTTCCAGCTTATCAGAGACAGTAACAGAGGAAAAAAAGGAGAGAAAGGGCTACGTCTAATTTTTAGCCACGGTACTAGAGAAGAGACAGCATGCTAAATAGTCAAGGTCTTGAGTTTTGA
>CAUYRH010097285.1:0-31843 GCA_963574655.1 Perodicticus potto
TTGGAGGTCCCCCTCCTTGCCTATCATACAGCCTGCTGGTTCCTCAGCCGCGCTGCCATCGCACCGACACCGCCAAGGTGGAGGCGGCAGGTCCGCCAGCTCCGCTGAGCTGGTCGGGGCGCCAAATGTCCTGCATCAATATCAGTGAGACATGGTCCTTCATTTGTAAAATAGGACCAATAATAAATATCAGTTGGTTGTTCATTACGAAGATTAAATAATATGATGCCCAAGCAAGGTGCCTCACATCTGCAATCCTAGCACTCTGGGAGGCTGAGGGGGTTAGATCACGTGAACTCAGGAGTTCAAGACCAGCCTGAGCAAAAGCAAGACCCCTACTCTACTCGATATAGAAAAATTAGTCAGGTAATGTGCTGGGTGCCTGTAGTCTTGGCTATTTGGAAGGCTGAGGCAAGAGGATTGCTCAAGCCCAAAGAGTTTGTAATTGCTGTGTGCTATGACACCAGGGCACTCTACCCAGGGCTACAGAGTAAGACTCTGTCTCAAAGAAAAGAAAAAAGAAAAGATTAAATAAAATGGTGTATTAACAGCATTTGATATAGAGCCTGTCATATAGTAGACATCCAGTGAGTGCTGGTTACCAATAAACATCTACAGAATTGAACAAGTTTTATTTGTCCTGTTTTCATCCTCTTTGGGAAGACACTAAATTTGAACATCTGTTGATAACATGTTGCATTTAATAAATTGTTGGTTTTTGGACTGCAGTATTTCCACTTCTAGCACATGCAAAAAAAAAATGTGATTGTAGAAGCTTGCTTCAAATATTGATAAGACTGGGTCATTTTGGTATATGCTTTCCATTAAAAAATATTTTTCTTTTTTTTTTTTTAAGACCTAGTCTCAAGCTGTCACCTTCAGTAAAGTGCTGTGGAGTTACAGCTCACAGCAACCTCAAACTCTTGGGCTTAAGCGATTCTCTTGCCTCAGCCTCCCAAGTACTGGGACTACAGGTGCCCACCACAATGCCCAGAGATTTTTTCATTGTAGTTGTCATAGTTTTTTGGCAGGCCCCGGGCTGGATTCAAACCTGTCAGCTCCAGTGTGTGTGGCTGGTGCCCTAGCTGCTGAGCTACAGGCGCCGAGCCTCTACTAAAAAATATTTTTAAAGCTCAGGTTGAAGTGGACATAAAAATTTTCATTGTGTGTGTGTGTGTGTTTTTGAGATGGATCCTCAAGCTGTCACCCTGGATAGAGTGCTGTGTCATCACAGCTCACAGCAACCTCCAATTCCTGGGCTCAAGTGAGTCTCCCAAGTAGCTGGGACTACAGGTGCCCACCACAACGCCCAGCTATTTTTTGGTTGCAGCCATCATTGTTGTTTGGTGAGCCCCAGCTGGATTCAAACCTGCCAGCTCAGGTGTATGTGGCTGGTGCCTTAGCCCGTTGAGCCACAGGCACCAAGCCTGTTTTTTTTTTTGAGACAGAGTCTCACTATGTTGCCCTCGGTAGAGTGCCCGTCACCGCAACCTCCAACTCTTGGGCTTAAGTGATTCTCTTGCCTCAGCCTCCCAGGTAGCTGGGACTCTGGCGCCTACCACCACACCCAGCTATTTTCTTGTTGTGATTGTTTAACTGGCCCAGGCTGGGTTCGAACCCACCATCCTCAGTGTATGTGGCTGGTGCTGTAACTACCGCGGTATGGGCACCAAGCCAAAAATCTTCATTTTGAAGACACTTGAGAACAACTAAAGAAGCAAGAATTTATGGTACAAGTTAAAAAATCCGGGAGAAGTGGAAATCCAAGAGAGAGGAGCCTAGAATTGTGGATTGTTTTCTTTCTTAAGGTGGTTGTCAATTTCAGAGGCTGAAGATGAGAATCCAAAAGGTTTTTAGTTTGAAAAAAAATTTTTTTTGTGACGCAGAGTCTCACTCTGTTGCCCTGGGTTGGGTGTCAGGGTGTCATCATAGCTCACAGCAGCCTTAAATTTTTGGGCTCAAGAGATCCTCCTGCCTCTGCCTCCCAAGTAGCTGGGTGCCCACCACAATGTCCAGCTAATTTTTCTATTTTTTAGTAAAGATGGGGTCTTGCTTTTGCTCAGGCTGGTCTCAAATTCCTGAGCTCAAGCAACCCATCTGCCTCAGCCTCCTAGGATTACAGGCATGAACCACCGTGTTCGGCCCACCTAATTTTTAAGAAAGTATTTTGTAAGAGACTGGGCGATGTGGCTCACTCCTGTAGTCCTAGCTACTTGGGAGGCAAGAGGATCACTTGAACCCAAGAGTTTGAGGTTGCTGTGAGCTGTTAACACCTCAACAATGGCATTCTACTGAGGGCAACAAACCGAGACTCTGTCTTGAAAAAATATATATATTTTTTTAAGTTCAAGGTCTTGCGGCTAGGCGCCTGTGGCTCAACGGGCTAAGGCGCAAGCCACGTACACCTGAGCTGGCGGGTTCGAATCCAGCCCGGGCCCGCCAAACAACAATGATGGCTGCATCCAAAAAATGGCCGGGCATTGTGGCGGGCGCCTGTAGTCCCAGCTACTTGGGAGACGGAGGCAAGAGATTCGCTTGAGCCCAGGAATTGGAGGTTGCTGTGAGCTGTGATGCTAGGCACTCTATCCAGACACCTTGAGGCTCTGTCAAAAAAAAACCCAACAAAACAAGGTCTTGCGATGTTGTCCAGGCTGTCCCAGAATACCTGGTCTCAAGCAATTTTCCCACCTTGGCCTTCCCAAGTGAAGGGATTATAGGAGTGAGACACAGGGTCCACCCTCAATCTTTATTTCTAGTACCAATCTGCTTCTTTACATTTTTAATTTTTGAAATTCCTGTGATCCTTTCAATTTTTATTCATAATCCTTTATTCTTTGTGATAGTCTGTGCTTATTTGTATAAGAGAGAAGTACCAGATCTCTGTCAGAAAGAGTCATGGGCCCTACCAATTTAAGAAACTTGATTTTCATTTATCACGATGTGGAAAGGCAAAGTTCTGAGAAGGAGTCAACTAATACCATCCCAAAGTAGTCTTTATTACTGCTTTTATTTTATTTACTTATTTTTTTTTTTGTAGTTTTTGGCCAGGGCTGGGTTTGAACCCACCAGGTCCGGTATATGGGGCCAACGCCCTACTCCTTGAGCCACAGGCACTGCCGCCCTTTTATTATTGATTTTAACCACCAAATTTAGACGCTCTGGAAAGATCACAGCTCGCTTGTTCATCCCATTTCCTGGGAAAGGCTAAGAACTACATTTCCCAGAATCCCCTTTCCTATATGGTTCTCGGTTAGAAATGGACAAAAGAGGGAAGGTCTGAGATCTGGAGAGGGGACGAAACTGAAGCCTTTACAGGCCGCGCCTGCCCGGCCCCTCCTCGGGTCTGCGTCTTCCTTCTCTCGCCCCCTGCCGGTCCTGCCATCAACAGCAGCCCCGGACCTGCGTTTCCCGGCATCGGCAGGTGCAGGAGATCCCTCTACGGTTATGCCCTTTGCAGTCCCAGTTTGGCACCTGGTCGTGCTGGGTTTCTTGATTTCCCAGCCCGCTGCTGTGTGTCTGCCTACACCCGTGCTTCGGGCGGGCGGTTTGGTGCCTATTTCTCTGATTTTTCTGACTTTCCCTTCCAGACCTTCACTTTGGCAACTCTTCTCCTATTTTTTGTAAGCTCTAATTCCTGTTGTAACCCCCCTATTCTCGCTATGTTTACAGCGACACTGTTTGCTACCGAGGTACTTAGGGGACCGCTCGATGTGCCGCCCTGCGTCTCTGCTGCTGCAGCTGTGTCGCCGCCACACCCAGTGCTGCCCACTCACCTGACATGGCTCCAAGCAGGAAGCACCGGCACCGACCGTAAAATCGTCTTTCACCTTACATTCTTCTCTTGTTTCAGGGAGGAAAAATTTCACCTGAAGCCTCTAGCGAAATTCTCTGTGAACTCTCATCATTCAGATCAGAGTCATGCACCCTCCCCTGGTCGCTGATAAAGGGGCTAAATTGCCATAAACCCATGTTCCGGCTTCTTGGGTGCACAACAAGATCAGCTGGATCATTTTTAAAGTATATATTCACCTGTACCCAACTTGCAGAGATTCTGATTTAATTGTTCTGAATAGGGGTGCCCTGGTATCAGTATCTATACAATTCTCTCATAGGGATTATCATGTAAAGCCAGGGTTGAGAACCACCACTTAGATCAAACATGATGCATTCTCTGAAGCTATTTTACACTGTTGCTGGAGCAAATTAGGGTCTATATAAGGAAAAAGGTAAAAATGGCTGAGGAATTGGCAAGCAAGATTTATTCATTCACATAATCTCATCTAAGAATGATGAGAATAGTTAGAAATATGACAAAAATTCCTACTTTGCATCATATAACATCGCTATGGGTTACTAGAGTCTAACTAGATTCTATACAAGTTATTGGATTAAGTCTAGGAATGATAATTGATATTTATTATCCATTCTTTAGTTATTTGTGGGAAAGCCTCCTGAATGTGCTACCAAATGACCTGGCACATAAGCTTTCCAAAGGCATTGTTCAAGAAAACAAAGAAGAGGGCGGCGCCTGTGGCTCATCGAGTAGGGCGCCGGCCCCATATACCGAAGGTGGCGGGTTCAAGCCTGGCCTCGGCCAAACTGCAAAACAGAAAAATAGCCAGGCGTTGTGGTGGATGCCTGTAGTCCAGCTACTCAGGAGGCTGAGGCAAGAGAATCGCCTAAGCCCAGGAGTTGGAGGTTGCTGTGAGCTGTGTGACGCCACGGCTCTCTACCGAGGGCGATAAAGTCAGACTCTGTCTCTATCAAAAACAAAAAAAAAAAGAAAGAAAGAAAGAAAAGAAAAGAAAAAAGAAAAAACACATGGCACGGGGCTCAAAAAATAACTGGCCCTTTGTGGGCACATGATTAATTACCTTGATTTAATTAATTATGTAATTAATTATGTAAGTGAATAATTAATGTAAATTATTATGGGGTAGGGAGATGGAGAGATGTTGGCCAAAGGGTACAAAGTTTCAGTTAGACAGAAGGAATTTTTTTTTTTTTTTTGAGACAGAAGCTCACTATGTCACCCTCAGTAGAGTGCTGTGGCATCACAGCTCACAGCAACCTCCAACGCTTGGGCTTAAACCATTCTCTTCCCTCAGCCTCCCAAGAAGCTGGAACTACAGGCACCCGCCACAATGGTCGGCTTTTTTTTTTTTTTTTTTTTTTTTAATGTTGCCGTTGATTTTGTTTAGCTGGCCTGGGCTGGGTTTGAACCCGCCACCCTCGATGTGGCCAATGCTGTAACCACTGTGCTATGGGCGCCCGAACTGACAGAAGGAATGTTTTTGAGATCTATTGCACAGCATAGTGACTATTGTTAATAAAAATTTGAAATTCAAAATTTTAAAGCAGATTTTAAATGTTTGCACCAGAAAGAAAAAGCATGTGAGGTGATGGATGTCAATTAGCTTTATTAATACAGCATAATATGTAAATATATCAAACATCACATTGTACTCTATAAATATATACAATTATTATTTGTCAATTAAAAATTTTTTAAAAATCCCTGTTGTCTTGAATTTGAATTGGAAATATTAGTATAAAGTATTTTTAGCTTTGCCCACTGGAAAAGTCCTAGAAAAAAACAATGAACTCAGTAGCAATAAGCACATCTAGTATACAGATTGTGGTCTAAATACCATCTCCAGGTAAAAAGAGTTGGTGCTTCTTGGAAAAATGGCTGATTCTAGGTAGGGACCATAAAATGAATGTGATAAGGCTAAACACCATGTCATAACAGAAAGCAAAGAAATTATCAGTTCTACTGGGGTCATATCAAAAACACTCTGATGCCAACTTGAAAAGGCCATCCCTGTTCAAAAATAGAACAATTTGGCTTGGCGCCTGTGGCTCAACCGGCTAAGGCACCAGCCACATATACCTGAGCTGGTCTACAGGTGCCCGTCACAACGGCCCGTCACAACACCCAGCCATTTTTTTTTTTTTTTTTTTTTTTTGGTTGCAGCCGTCATTGTTGTTTGGTAGGCCCAGGCTGGATTCGAACCTGCCAGCTCAGGTGTATGTGGTTGGCGCCTTAGGCGCTTGAGCCACAGGCACAGAGCCAAAAAAATAGAACCATTTGATAATCAATATGAATAGTGAATTGCAATGGTTTGAAATGCAACTAATATGATTAAAGCCATAAATTCATAATGGTGTTTAAGAGAAAATAGCCTAGTTGCCTATCTTCACAGCATAGCAGAAAACCAACTCATTATTTTGAAAACTGAGAGAGAATATGTATCATACATTTATTCTGCCTGCACTGCATACATATAGATAATGAGGGGAAGTGGCTCTTTAAAAATTAATCTAGCTAAGAACAATGAAACACCAGTACAATCCAGTTAGGGGGTAGAGGGAAGCGGGTAGGGGGGCGGACTACTAGAAGGAGGGAGGGCATGAGGCGGGATCTCACCTAATGTACACCTTGTAAGGGTGAATAACACATCCCCTGGGTTACAGGGCTCCTCTACAAGTGGAACTTTACTCTAGAAGCGAGAGCAGTGTAACCTAAAAATTGTACCCTCATATTAATTAAAAAACAAAACAAAACAACAGAGAGAGACACATAACGTCATATGAGTTAGGATAGAGACAAAAGCTATAACTGGACTGATAACGTCCTCAAGGAGACCCAGAAGGCCTGTGAATAACAAGGTCAAAAAGATGGGGTCAGTGGCATTACTGGAGGGGGTGAGCTTCAAAGAACTCAAGATGTTAAATAAACACAAAGGAAGAATGACAATAATTAAAGCTGGGACTGGATGAGACTGGCAAGGGCTGGTATAGAGAAAAGGACCTCCCCATGAAAGATGAAAGCCTTGTGTGGAGGCCACTGCAGACTGCAAGAGTACAGTCATTTTTGCTCCGTCAAGTGGATAGAGTCAGGCACTGAGCCTGGGCTGTGCATGTGGCTGGCGCTCCCTGATTGGCATTTTTGGCACATGTATTTGTTGATGTTCATTTAGGACTATTTGCCTATATCCCCCTGCTTCAGAAGAGCAGACAATCTACTATTGTCTCCCCAAATATTATGGACTCACAGAATAAAAAATAATTAATCTAGTTAATAAATAAGACCTGGTAGAGATGGAATATTATCATTTTTCAATCTCTTATGAAAGACTGTCTCTAGGAAATGATAATCCATTTCTGCTAATATCGCAGAGAGCTATCCAATGTATGTCCCTCCTGACGAAAGTACCATCTGCAATGTAGTCTTATCAAACAAACAAAAAACTCTTAATCTGAACAAGTGTTTGTCACTACTGAGTAATAGAAAATATGAGAGAAGCATGTTAAATAGCACCATGTGAATACAGTCAGCAAAATATAGAATGTGAGACATTCTATAGGAAAATAACCCTGTTTATTTAACAAATAAGTCAAAAAGAAAAAAAGTAATTGAGAAGAACCTATAAATTAAATGAAATGTGCTGGGCGGCGCCGGTGGCTCAGTGAGTAGGGTGCCAGCCCCATATACTGAGGGTGGTGGTTCCGAATCCCAGCCCTGGCCAAACTGCAGCAAAAAAATAGGCAGGTGTTGTGGCAGGTGCCTGTAGGTCCAGTACTCTGGAGGCAAGAGAATTGCCTAAGCCCAAGAGCTGGAGGTTGCTGTGAGCTGTGACGCCACAGCACTCTACTGAGGGCGACAAGGTGAGACTCTGTCTCTAAAAAAAAAAAAAAAAAAAAAATAGGGCGGCGCCTGTGGCTTAGGGAGTAGGGTGCCAGCCCCATATACCGAAGGTAACGGGTTCGAACCCAGCCCTGGCTGAACTGCAACAAAAAAACAGCTGGGTGTTGTGGCACGTGCCTGTGGTCCCAGCTACTCGGGAGGCTGAGGCAAGAGAATCACCTTAAGCCCAGGAGCTGGAGGTTGCTGTGAACTGTGTGATGCCACAGCACTCCACTAAGGGCGATAAAGGACTAAAAAAAAAATAATAATAATAATAAATAAATAAATAAATAAATGAAATGTACCAACCAATTGCAATATATGAAACTTACATGAATCCTAAATTGCACAACCTTCAAAACATTTATAAGGCAATTTGAACTCGCCACCTTTGGTATATGGGGCCGGCGCCCTACTCACTGAGCCACAGGCACTGCCCTTATAAGGCAATTTGAACAGTGATTGGACACATTGGATATTTGATGATATTGAGCAGTTACTGTTAGTTTTTAAGTGTGATAATGTTGTGATATGTTTAGAAAAAAATTATCTTTAGAAAAGCACAATGAGATACATTCAAATGAAATGATACTGTATCAGGGATTCATTCGCTTCAAATAATCTGGTATGGTAGAGCAGTATTGCTCTGGTAGGTATCTACTGCTGCATAACAAATTACCCCCAAATTTTGCAACTTAAAATAACAAAAATTTATCCCCAAATTTCTGTGGGTCAGGAATCCAGAAGGAACTTAACTGGATGGTCTGGCTCAAGGGCTCTGCAGTCATCTGGAGGACAGGGGATTTGCTTCCAGCTCATCCAGTGGTTGGCTGGCATAAGTTCCTCATTGGCTGAAACTAGAAGTCTCATTTTCTTTCTTTTTCTTTTTTTTCTTTTTCTTTTCTCTCTCTTTTTCTCTCTCTCTCTTTCTTGAGACAGAGCCTCAAGCTGTCACCCTGGATAGAGTGCCATGGCATCACAGTTCACAGCAACCTCCAATTCCTGGGCTCAAGCGAATTTCCTGCCTCTGCCTCCCAAGTAGCTGGGACTACAGACGCCTGCTACATCGCCCGGCCATTTTTTGGTTGCAGCCGTCATTGTTGTTTGGCAGGCCTGGGCTGGATTCGAACCCGCCAGCTCAGGTGTAAGTGGTTGGTGCCTTAGCCCGTTGAGCCACAGGCGCCGAGCCTTTCTTATTTTTCTTGAGACACTGTCTCAAGCTGTCACCCTGGATAAAGTACCGTGACATCACAGCTCACAGCAACCTCAAACTCTTGGGCTTAAGCTATTCTCTTGCCTCAGCCTCCCAAGTAGCTGAGACTACAGGCACCTGCCACAACACCTGGCTATTTTTGTTGTTGTTGTTGCTGTGGTTGTCATCATTGTTTCAGCTGGCCTGGCCGGGTTCAAACCTGCCCACCTCAGTGTGCATGGCCAGCGTCCTACCCACTGAGCTACAAGGGCGCCGCCTAGAAGCCTCATCTTCTCTCCATGTGATCCATTCCATAGACTGCTTGGGTGTCAGCAAGATGTGGCAGTTAGCTACACATGGAAAGCTGTACTCTTTTATAACCTCCTCACAGAAGTGACATGCCATCATTTCTGTCATATTCCATTGTTCCTACAGACGAACTCTAGTATAATATGGAAAGTGACCACTGGTATGCATAGGGAACCACTGTGGGCCATTTCAGGAACTGGTTACCACACTGAATCTGCTTTATGGATCAAGCCTCCACCCATCCCTTGACAGGTGTAAACCCAATCCTTAAGGGGGGGGGGCCACAGTGGGATTTCTAGTCTCTGGTTTCCGTGTTAAGTCCAGAGTGATACAATCCCCAGAAGTTCTGGGAATTTCCCTTTCCTCGGTGCAGAGTCAGCTCGTTGAACAGACTCTAGGGAATGTTCGAGGGAAGAATCACTGTAAACACTGGTGGAAGAGTTGCAGGATTTTTTCTCCCTCCCTTCCTCTCTTCTTTCCTTTCTTATTGACTCTAAAAGGAATGAATTCTTTCTTAAAGAAACCTCAGCTTCTGAGCTGGCTTGGGTTTGGAAATTGAATAAAACAATCACGAACCTCACTACAGGGGCCTGAGTGATGCTTCTGCCTCGAAGACCTATGAATTTCCACCTATGATGCCAGGTGCATGTTAGTATACTGTCTGTTTCACATCTGGCAACCCTTATGATGACTTAGTCATTGCCACAGATCCCAGTAGCAAAACACTACAATTACCATTTCATCCTTGTGACTTTTTGTGGTAATTCCACCTATTTCCTCCCTAACAGTTCAGCACTGTCACCTGACCTCTAACATTCCAAGATTTCATTACTCCCCTGGAGCTGGGTCAACCGCTTTGTAGAATCCTGCCCTTTGATTCTCATATACAGAAGACATCCACTATAGTGCTCATTGTGGTGTTGCTGTCATCCTTTTTCTTTTTTTTTTTTTTGAGACAGAGCGGTCACGCTGGGTAGAGTGCAGTGGTATCACAGCTCACAGCAACCTCCAACTCCTGGGCTGAAGCGATTCTCCTGCCTCCATCTCCCAAGTAGCTGGGACTACAGGCACCTGCCACAACACCCGGCTATTTTTTGGTTGTAGTTGTCATTGTTGTTTTTGGTTGCAGCCATCATTGTTGTTTGGCGGGCCCAGGCTGGATTCGAACCTGCCAGCTCAGGTGTATGTGGCTGGCGCTTTAGCCACTTGAGCCACAGGCGCCACCCTGCTAACCTATTTCTTAATGCCTGGAATGAATGGCAAGTCCTATGGGCCGCCACAGAGGCTATGGTTCAAGTTGCACATAGCAGATCCACGCTAACATTCCATTTCCTTCAGCATTTGAACACCTTTCTCTAAAGCAGTGGTTCTGAAAGGCTTTTCTTAGGGCCAGAAATAGCACCCAAGAACTTACTAGAAACACAAATTCTCAAATCCCACCCTAGACCTGCTAAATCAGAGATTCTGGGGGTAGTACCCAACAACCTATGTTTTAACATGCCCTCTAGTGATTCTGACTTAGGCTAAAGTTTGAGAGTCATCATTTAGGTGACCAAGGGTAGAGTAGAATAAAATTTTGGTTCTTCAAGTCCACTCTGTATTAAAATTTTCCATGTCATAGTTTACTTCCAATAGTTAAAATAAAATACGTTTCCGAGAAGAGAATCACTCTTTTGTGCAAAACGCGAAAACATAAGAAAATTGTGGTCAGAGATGAAAAATAATGTGTTGAGGGGGCTAGAAAGATAAATTATGTTACTTTCTATGGAGATTGGAATATATTTTCGTGTACTTCAAATAGCATGATAAGATTGCCCCGTGAAGATGTGATTTCAAATGAATTGGATGCTATTGCCAGCTCTCTGCCTATTGTTCCTCTACCATAGGGAACATGAATAATTCTCAAAAGTTAGTGCAATGTAGCAAGTTAACCAAGTTGCTTCTCTTTAACTTCTGCAATTGGAAAGTACTGAGAAGCAACCTATATCAAAAGAAGGTAGGAAGAAAGTTTTAAGAAAGTATGTCATCATGAACTTTTTTTTTCTGAGACAGAGTCTCACTTTGTCACCCTCAGCAGAGTGCTGTGCTGTCACTGCTCACAGCAACCTCAGACTCTTGGGCTCCAGAAATTCTCTTGCCTCAGCCTCCCAAGTAGCTGGGTCTATAGGTGCCCTCCACAACACTGGCCTAATTTTAGAGATGAGGTCTCCTTCTGGTTCAGGCTGGTCTCTAAACGTGTGAACTCAGGCAATCCACCTGCCTTGGCTTCCCAGAGTGCTAGGATGTTGTGAATTTATAAGCTATTATTTGTAACTAATATGCCACAAATGCTTAGAATTGATGACATCACATATTGTCACCAAATTAAAAGTTCCTAGTCCTAGTTTTGCTTCAATTGTATTGTCACAAGAGATGAAATTTTCAAAGAAAGAAAAAGTCAAAAAAACAGACTTCATTGATTGTGTTGTCAGATTGTTAGATTTTTTTTTTTTGAGACAGTCTCACTCTGTTGTCAGAGTGCCATGGTGTCATAGCTCACAGCAACCTCAAACTCTTGGGCTCAAGAGATCCTCCTCAGCCTCCAAAGAACCTGGGTGGGACTACAGGCACCTGTCACAACGCCTGGCTAGGTTTTATATTTTTAGTAGAGTTGGGTTCTTGCTAGTCTCAGGGCTAGTCTCAGACTCCTGAGCTCAAAAATCTTCCTGGTCCTGGAGTGCTAGGATTACAAGTGTGAGCTATTGCACTTGGATGGCTTTTTCTTTTTTTTTTGGTAGAGACAGAGTCTCACTTTATCACCCTCGGTAGAGTGCCATGGCATCACACAGCTCACAGCAACCTCCATCTCTTGGGCTTAGGTGATTCTCTTGCCTCAGCCTCCTGAGTAGCTGCGACTACAGGCACCCGCCACAACGCCCGGCTATTTTTCTGTTTTTGCAGTTTGGCTGAGGCCAGGTTTGAACCTGCCACCTTTGGTATATGGGGCCGGCGCCTTACTTGATGAGCCACAGGCACCACCTGGATGGCTTTTTTTTTTTTTAATCTATCAGGATGAACGAGAGGTAGAGATGGAGTTAGTGGGCAGAGTCATTTTCCAAGTAGAAATTACTGATAAATTTTAGGTCCTACATCAGGAACAACCTTGCATGTACAACCAGTGAAGCAACTCAGTGCCAATGCTTACAATTTGAAGTTCATTCTGTTGAGTTTTTGCTGTTTGAACTGCCCTTCTCTGATGAGTCTAAATATTTAGATGCACCAGTGAGAACTGTCAAACCTGGCAGTATTCACTTTCATGTGTGACATGTTTGTCAAACATTAACTACAACTATCATTTAATTAATGTCTAAATATTTGCTTTCTTAAATCTATGTTTAATGGTATTCATCCGATAACTAGCTGCCCATGAAAATTTTTGAATATATTTCACAACAGGGCATTTTAATATGTTTCTTTCTCAGTCCAAAACCTTTACGAAGTTGTTTTGGTTTAGATATACTTGTTTATATTATGCTATACCTAGTAGTTCAAGTTTCTTTCTTTTTTTTTTTTCTTTTTGAGACAGAGCCTCAAGCTGTCACCCTGGAGGGAGTGACGTGGCATCACAGCTCACAGCAACCTCCAATTCCTGGGCTCAAGCGAGTCTCTTGCCTCCGCCTCCCAAGTAGCTGGGACTACAGGCGCCCACCACAATACCCGGCCATTTTTTGGTTGTAGCCGTCATTGTTGTTTGGCGGGCCCGGGCTGGATTCGAACCCGCCAGCTCAGGTGTATGCGGCTGGCACCTTAGCCCGTTGAGCCACAGGCGCCAAGCCAGAACTAGAAGTTTTAATAAGTCTCTGCCTACATCTTTTTCCCCCTGCTCCTAAGATACCACGTACGTGTATAACCTGCCAGGGCTTCCAACTAAGAAGCTGATATGTTCTCTGGGCTCCTCTACTTGGAAGGTCCTGAATTCAAATCCTTGCTTCTCCACTGAAAACACTGTTCTATTTTCCAGAGCCTTTCCACTTAGATCCTTAGTCTCCTGCTTCATGTAGTTTTAGAGTTTGGTAAATTGTTAAAGAAAAAACAGCCCCACGTCAGGCTTAGTTCTCAGCCCCTACTTCTCTTAGAGTCCTGGACCAAGATATCTTTGTTTTTGACTCTGTAGCCCATGAAATCATTAAAATCTCTACCGGTTTCTCTGTCTTTCCTCAGCAGACCTCTATGTCTACAAAACCTGGAATCTCAACCTCTTGCTCTGGTTCAGAATGAGCCAATTCTCTCAGATAAAAAGCTGTTACAAATGATTTGACTCATCTCTCCCTTATCTCCCTTTTCCAAAATCTTGGTCCCTGCTATGGTCTGAATGTTTGTATACCCCCAAATTTGTATGTTGAAATCTGATCAGCAAAGTGATGATATTTGAAGGTGTGTCTGTTGGGGGCGATTCAGTCGGGAGGGAAGAACCCTCATGAATGGGGTTAGTACCCTAATAAGATCATGTCTGAAAACTGGTTCCTCCTTATGTCACGTATTATGTTGGAAATGTGATCCTGAAATTTGGTGAAAATGCAACTCACAGAGCATTTTAAAAGACTATCTATCACTCAGGCTGGTTGGTCTGCAATTTGAGGGTTAGTAAAAGTGTTTGCTCTTTTTAAAGGTAGAGCAGATTTGGATTCTGGCTAATCTGGGAGAACCTCCCTATTAAGTTAATCACTGTGAACACTGGGCTGTAACACACAGATGAGATTTAAATTCTGATGGCAAAAGCTCTCTTGGCACCCATTTCAATTTTATGGGAATAATCAGATGATTAAGAGAAAAAAATAGTGACTGAAGAGGTCCTTGAGATTCTCCTGCAAGTCTGAATAAGGCACTTAATTTTTGTAATTCTCATTTCTTCCTTTCCAATCTGTTATTGAAAATAAAATCTGGTCTCTGCGGATATATGGCTTGTCCTAATGAAATAATAACTGGAAGGATCCTGAGTTCCTTGGATGAGCTCTGGGACCATTTCCCTAAAACCTGTTTCTGCCTAATTACCAGATCGCTGAAAATTCAGCACTTTATTAATGTTTGTGCATCATTTGGAGCATTCAATTCTTTTTTTCCTTTTTAAAAACCCTTTTAAGTATTTTTAGGCACTAATCCATTTAGTTATTAATCTTGTAGAATGTATGCTATGGAACTTATCCCTAGGAAAATGTATCTACGCAGACAAAAACCACACACTTTTGCCTGTACTTTCAGAAGAGTCCCAGATTCTTAAAGAAGCCAAAACACATTCTAAATTGTTTCTAATATGTACTCATCCAGTTTTGAACATTTTGTAAACAATTAGGCTCTTTTGTACCCCTAAGGATATACTGCTACTTTTGAACATTGTACTTTTCAACATTTCAAGTTCATACCATCACACTGAATTATAAAGCACAAATATATACAACAGTGGTGGCTAACACAGTGGGCAATGGAGTGCATGGAATTCCAACAACTTCTCCATGTTGGAAAGTTATTAGAAATATTGTTAAAGTTGTTTTTTGCTCTATTTTCTACCTTAATCAGAATGTATTATTTCCTGGTGGCTTTGATGGCTTGTCATAGGCTGGCATTGTTTGTGGCCAAAATCGACAGTCATGTTGGTCTCTTTTAGTTCCTCACATGTGCACTTTCCTACTAGCAGCTCTTTGGGGCAGGCTTTCCCCTTTGTCTGTCTTTCTTTGTCCTTCCTCACCCTTACCTATCTGGTGAACACCTTTCCTCCACATGGTTATTCGGGGACCCAAGCTCTTTCCACTTTGTGACTCTACTATCTCTGGGACTTCAGAGACCTCTGCCACCCAACAGGGTAAGAGAGGGTAGAGAAGGCACCCACTTATAATTTACTTAATCCAGAAGTGACACACGTCACCTCCAAACACATTCTAATGTAAGCATTACTCGTGGAGCTCCACCTAAGTTATAAAGGGGGTTGGGAAGTGTAACTTCAGGGTAAATAGACATTTCCTAGGGATGTCTCAACACTGTGGAAAAGGGAGCTCGGAATTGGTGGCAGTTATCTGTCTCTGCCATACTGTCGCATGCCACCGGCACTTAATAAATATTTGTAGAGTGCATGAATGAAAATGAATGCCCGCAATTCTTTGAAGTAGTTTGTGACCTGAAATATTATAAAACTCTCACCCTTGCAGTACAGAATTTGGAAAAGCAGCAGCTTCATTAGGTGACAGATACTCAATTTTCATAATCTCAAAATAACAATGCAGGAGGCACTCGCTGTGCGCTCTCGGGTTTACCATGTCAAGACGCACCAGATGGGCAGCATCACTCTAGGCTTCTGCTTCACTCTGCCGGCTCGGATCATTCCACAAATCACCAGAGGAAATGGAAAAAGCAGCTGGAGTGAAGCGTGCCTGAGAATCGTGCTTGGATTGGCTTTATTTTGGCCATTTCAAATTGTATCATTCATTAATTGCCCAAAAGAGGCAAAAGAGAGTATAACACTAGAATAGATAAATAAACAATTAAAAGTGGGTTAAAGCTAGGTTAACTGGCCATTAGGTAAAGATCTTTGAGCAAACTGACTTTTTCCCACTGGGTGAATTTATCTATCTCTATCTGTACATATTCATGCGCTATATATAGTCTCTTAATGTATTTATTTTACGCGTTATCATGGTAAATCATTAGTATGTAGGATGCTCATACAGTTTGTGTACAATTTACTATGTTAAACTATTTAAAATTGCACACAAACTTTACAATGGGCATATGGAAGATCTGGAATTAGGCTTATATAGAACACATTAGGAAATGGCAATTATATGTTTTGATGTGTCAGATAACTCTTTTGTTCATTTCAAATTATAGTCAAGACTTAGTTTTAAAATATACAGCTGGATTATATAATTAATGATTTGGTTTGAATAAAATATCTAAATTTTAGACTTATAATGTATCTTTAAATATGTACTTTTAATAAGAGTTTACAAGATTAATAAGGACTATGAAGTTTATCTATTTTTAATATTTGGTGCAATTTTCAAGTCTTATTCCTTGCTTTCCTAACGCTCGTAATATTCCCACAGTTCATCCAGCTCTGTTTTCCACCAAATCGCTAACTCCTACTTAATATGAGGTGCTCCATATTCTTACCAGTCCTGGTTTGTCTGACTGAAAAGGAGAACCAGAGAATCAGATCTGTAACCTGGAAAGAGCATCAGCTTCAACGGGATCAATCTGCTCTGGGATCTGATAAGCTGTTTAATAAAGAGCTAGTTACTTCACAAGTGATTCATAATAGAAACACTTTCATTAAAAAAATCACTGTGGTGCTGTAGAGCACAAGGTCGTGGATTAATGGTAAAGGTAGCACAGGATTTTGTGTGTGCGTGGGGGGACAGGGATTATGCTGCTGAGTAAGATTTATATGACACAGCAGAAAGAGGTCTGGGAGGCAGTCATGCTGGAACAGGCCACCTCTGCCTACAAACGTACATGTTCTCACTACGTCCTCATCAGAGACCTCCATTGTAGTGTTTTCTGCAACGTCAAGGAAGCAGGCACATTCCCAACTTCTTATTTCCATAAGGAAGTCTCCATTGAATAACCGAAAAATCTTCTAAGATAGTGTATTTTTGGAAAATACTTTTTTTATTTCAAAATCTTCAGTGATTCACATTGTTTTAAGGGACTAATTTATAAAAAATAAAACTTTAACAGTTTCTACATAGCTCTCTCTCGCTTACTTTTGAAATAAAATTTTGTATATATGTATACACACACACACACATATATGTATATATTCTCTCTCTCTCTCTTTCTCTCTTTCTATATATATATATATACATACACACACACACACACACACACACACACACGTATTTTACTGGATGGTTTGTGAATGATTACCATATAGGAGAGCTTTACATACAGGTGTGAACGAGGCCAATTTAATGGCCCAAACTTATGTACCCCTACTTTGTACTGCAATGTGAAGATTCAGAATAGACTGGCGCTACATCTGAGGGGAGACGTCAAATTTGGTCTCTCAAATGAAATTTGATCACATACAATTTGTAATCTTGATTCTACATCTAGAATACACAAATAAATGCACAGTCCCTTTATTTTGTTTTGTTTTCCACAGTGGATAAAGACTTTCCTTTACCCTCGCTCCCCATATACTCAGACATACCCAGCTTTGTTAAAGAATAGGGACAAACTTTTTAATATTTCTAAGTTGTCATAAAAACTACCAAGATGAGGGAAGCTAACACACACATCCAGAAGTGAGTCCTGCGGACCATCAGAGGACGGGGCCCTGTGTCAGCTTTTTTTTTCTTATAATAACATACCCTGGCAAGGTAAGGATAGGAAGCTCTAATCAGGTTCAATATTTAGTCCAATTAGCTATTTATCTCCTCTCCCTAATGTGTCATTGGAGACCCAAAATGACTTGGATGAACATGCTAGAAACTCCCTGAGTTCACAGGGGTGCTTTGCTCCTAAGAATGACAGATTAAGGCTACTCCAAAAAGGTTCCTTAACCTTGTTTTCTTGTTAGAAGCATCTAAATGATCATGAAGAAAGAGCAAATACTTATCAGCACTAATTTTTACTTCATTGTCAAAGCCCCTTGATTCTAAGATGTCCATTTTATGAATTGTCACATTTCTGGAATGGAAGTAGGCTTTCCATTCAACATACATGTGGAATATGGTATCTCTTTGTTTCTTCTCTGCCTCCCTCCCCCTAACCCCAAAAATCAAACAAACAAGTCAACCCTCTCATTAAGTTGCCGTCACACAGCCAAGGGAATAAGATGATATTTTCTAGTTTCTCCCTTCTGTCCCCCAGAGACATCCTTTCTGCTTATTAGCTGGGTGAGCAGGAGTCATCTGCTTTAAAGTGGCCCGTTGAAGGTTAAGCATCCTTCCCTAGAGAAGCTACAATCTCTGAAATCACCCATGTATAAGACATGCCGAGATTATTTCCATTAGCTGACGCCCTTTCTTTTCCTGCAAATCAAATCACATCTGAGTAATTCCCATGTGTTCACGTCCTTCTGCCGTCCAACTGTCCTTCCTAGAGCCTTCGAGATAGAAAACAACAAGGGATTAATTTTTAACAACCCAGCCTGGTTGTTCTGATGGTTATCATTATTGTTATCTTTTTAATGCCCAAATGGGCTTACAATGATTCAATTGCAATTGTGTTTTGTTTGATAGATTGCTTTATTTATCTTGAACAAAATAGAGTATGAATTAAATATTTTGAGAAACAGACAAGGAGGTTTGTTTTGTAGCATTCCGCCTGCGATTTCATATCTAGATTCACACTGGGACTGGGTAAATCATGTCCTGTGTCTGTCCTGAATTCTACACCCCGACCCCTGCCCAAGTTTACAAACTGGGTATGAGATGATTGAAGTGCACAGACTGGACAGCTGTAAGGAATTCTTTAAAGTGGACAGGTGTCACAAAATAGCACGTTGCCTGAGGGAGTGAGTGTGTGGAGGGTTGGGGATGTTGGCAGGTCACTCAGCGCCAGCTGTTTTGCCGGAGCTGTGCCTGGGAGGACTAGAAGAGGGAGAGACCTGCGGCTCAGGCCCAGAGATGCTCCAGTTCCATCTCAACCTTCTATTTGCCGTCGAGGTGGGGTTATTTTTAACATTCAGCAATTCTCCCTCCAGGCCGGCAGGGGACCCCAGCAGTCCTCGCGCCTGTCCACTCGTCTCCTCCACCACTGCCCCTCCACCCGCTCTTCATCGTGCTCTTTGACGCCTCCTTCCTTTCCATCTTTCACTCTGTTCTCAAACTCCTTTTGGTCTCTACACAAGAACTGAAAGCTGACTTTTCTGCAAAGCTCTCCTTGTAGCGACAACACTTTGTTTACACAGAACATGAGAATTTTCTCATTTTTCTCATGCTGGTTTCCCTGCTATCTCTGCCCTCTCTCTCACGACTCTCTCTTCTGTGTAGCCCACAGGGGCCACTCGAATGCCCTGCACGAAGGGGAGGAGAGAGTGGTTTGTAGCACACGTGAGTTTGGTGTCGGCCTCCACCATCTAGAGATGATAAGACCACACGGGGTGGTTGTAAAGATTAAAGCATTCACCGTGGCACAGGATCCAGCAGAGGGCCTGGCCTGTTGCAAATACCGTTCTAGTATTTGAAGACCTTGATGTGATTTTGTCCATGCCTGTTAAGCAGAAAATGGAACCTAAAAAGTCTTCAATTTTGTCCATCTTGCTTGGCTGTCAGAAATCTCAAGAACTTTCTTTTTCCCATTAAAAAAATTATACCTGTTTTCAATTTTAATTCTAGTATAATTATTCTTTTCCTTTTCTTTCTATTAAAGTTTGAGATTTTATTGTGTCTGAATTTTCCAGTCTCAAACTACCCAATCTCCCTCCCTCCCTCCTTCCTTCTTTCTTTCTTTCTCTCCCTCCCTCCTTCCTTCTTTCCTTTCCTTTCCTCCCTCCCTCCTTCCTTCCTTCCTTCTTTCCTTCTCTCCCTCCTTCCTTCTTTTTTTCCTTCCCTCCCTCCCTCCTTCCTTCCTTCCTTCCTTCCTCCTTTCTTTCCTTCCCTCCCTCTCTCCCTCCCTCCTTCCTTCATTCCTTCCTTTCCTTCCTCCCTCCCTCCTTCCTTCCTTCTTTCCTTCCCTCCCTCTTTCCTTCTTTCTTTCTCTCCCTCTTTCCTTCCTTTCCTTCCCTCCCTCCCTCCCTCCCTCCTTCCTTCCTTCCTTCCTTCCTTCCTTCCTTCCTTCTCTGGAGACATAGAATCTCACTCACTCTTGTCGCCTGGGCTAGACTGCAGCAGCAGCATCATAGCTCAATGTGATCTCAAACTCCTGGCTTCAAGTGATCCTCTTGCCTGGATCTACCAAGCAGCTGAGATTACAGGTGCAAGCCAGGGAGCCCATCTAATTTGCCTAATTTTAGAAGAGACGGGGTCTCACTCATTCTCAGGTTGGTCTCAAACTCTTGAGTTTGAGCCAAACTCCTGCCTTGGCCGCCCAAAGTGCTAGGATTACAGGAAGAAGCTTTTCTTGTTTAGTAAACACATTCAAGCAAAGATAAAAGTTAATTTCAAATATATTATATATCAAAACCCAACTGTAGTGCTCACTGATGTAAAAATATATTGAAGCAAAGCAAAACATACCAACCCTGCACTGTATCAAGGTCACACAGAAAGATACAGCGATGGTGCAGGTTCCAAGCATTTTTGCCCATTGCTGAAACCGTGTACATTTATTCTTACAAATATATAAATGACCATATTGTTTGCAAAGTATTACAATTATTGCCCCAGGGAAGTCATAAAGGCAAAGAATCAAACTACATAGGAGAAAAAGGACAAAGGCAGCCCATTAAGAAGACTCTAGAGGAAGAAAAAAATGGCACTGCTTCCTTCTGGATGTCCTCGCATTCTGCGGAAAGGCCTCTCATCTGAATCTTAGCACTGAAAGTTACAGGGGAAGAAGTAAAAGTCTGAGCATACACTAAAAGAATTTAAAACTGGATGATCCTGTTATGCTTAAAACACGTTTTAAGGCACTGCTACTGAGGTTCCCATGGTTTTACTTAATTTCACATAATGTTGTTCGTTTGAAATGACACGTTGTTATGAGTAATTAGTACAAATAATCTGGACAAGCAATCAAGGCCGGGATAAAAGAATGGCAATGGAAAAGCCATGCAATTAGTCCACAATGGGTTCAATTGTAAATAAGCTAAAAACATAGAAACATCAAGGAGCTTCTCTTTTTCACCATACAGCTGATGTAATTCAGCACCATTAGAAATATAGGAGTCATCACTGAATGTTTTATACATAAACACTACACTTTCTCTCCTGAATTAGTGAGAAATGGTAATCTCATGATCAAATCTTGATTCATGCCGTATATCACTTCAGCAGAAATTTTGTTATTAAGCCTTTGATGATACACTCAACATTAACATAAAAACTGAAATATTTTTGCTATGCCAAAATTGACTCCTTACCTTAACAGCAGATATCTTGGAACAGGATTCTGCCACATAATAATTAACCTGGTGAAACAGCTTTATTTCCTACACCTGATTAAAGTGGATAAACAAAGGTGAGTGAAGTGAAGAACAACCCCACCAAGGGAACTGCACGTCATGCGAAAGTGCCAGTCTCATAAACAAGTTCTTCATATGAAATACGAGTATGCTCAAATAGTAAAATCAGCTGTGACAAAGAAACAATAATAATAATAATAATAATAATAAATCTAAAGGTAGCCCCCAAATGGTAAACTCTCTGAACGGAAGACCATGCATGTGGATAACTGCATGTTACTACAAAATAGTGTTTAGACTCCAACTATGTAATTGAAGGAAGGCTTTTGAAGCTTTAAAAAAAAAACCTATTTAAATTTAGTAAGAATTATAAACTCAGTAATCAGAGTAGCTTGCTCTGACAGAAGTACTCATTTGGAATGTGAAACAGGTCTGGATGGTGAATTTAAAGCTGTCAAGAAAGGACTGGAATTATAATAGATATCAATCCAGTTGTTCTTGTATATTACTTTCTCTCCACTGATTACATTTCTCTAAAGGCATAGATTAGTATAACAAATTAACATGGCGATAATTTCAAACTCAGCTCATCTTATGAGCAAAATATGACCTTATCTGTCTATGGTGTGGCAAGAGTACCTGTGATGATACTCAACTTTTTTAAATGTTCAAAATACATTGTAACAAGACCAAGACTTAAAGAATGAAAAGGTAATGAGAGAGAGCCAGGTGTGGTGGCACGCACCTGTAGTCAGTCCCAACTATTTGGGTAGCTTAACAGAGAGGATCTCTTGAGCCCACGAGTTCAAGTCTAGCTAGGACAACATAGCAAGACCCTGCTCTAAAAAATAAGAATAATATTAATAATAAAATAAAGTAGAGTGAGAGAACATACTGATATTCTTTTGCCACTTGGGATCTGAAGAACATGCATACAATAGGCTTCTGTCATCATCTAGTTAAAAATTCATCAACAATGCTAATGGACATAAAATTTAATATCACTTCCGTATTTTATACGAGGAAACAATTACAACTTGCTTACTCTACATCTTTAGTGTAAAAATGGTCCTAAAAATCTTAGAACTATACGTAATGCTAAAGTTTTTTCATAAAACTACTAAACTACTACCAAGCATAATAATTAACCTGGTAAAAAATAACAAAACATTATTGCTCACTTTGTATTCCAGACACACAGAATACACAAGCATATTGAATAATGTTTAAGAAAAAGTGTATTATTATTATTTCCAAATAATTTATAATGTTAAATTGCAATCTAATTAGAGTCATTCATTGAGTACTATTTGAATAAGACAATATACCAGAAATAAAAGTTCTAGAATGATACTGCTTGGGTTTTATTCAAGTAAAATAGTTGAATAAACTATTCAACTATTCAACTCCAGTTACCATGTACTAGCTGTGTAACCTCCAGCAAGTAAATTAACTGCTCTGATCTTCAGTGTTTTCATCTTTAAAAGTAGTAGTTGTAACTTACTTCTTGCAGCTGTTATAGGGAGTTAAGGTGACCACATACCTAAAACACGATATAAGTCCTAGAAAACAATAAACACTAAAAATAGTACAATGTAAATATCAAACTCCAAATATACATAGTCTTATGTTAGGTCTGACTGGTGAATTTAAATGTTTTGATACTTCAAAAATTATGTATTTTGTGACCATTCATAATTAATCTGAATGATAAACCTTAGTTAATAATAACTAGGGTAAAGATAAAACCTCAACCTTATAAAATCATGAGTATTAACATACATGAAGTTTAAATATTTGTGCATAAGCTGCCATATGCATGTGGTAAGGATTCAGGAAGTAAAGATACTTTTAGTAGTAGGAATTAGTCTGAAATATACTTTTCTGTGTTTTTATTTCTATGTAGAAATCTTGGCTCGGTGCCCGTAGCACAGTGGTTACAGTGCCAGCCACATACACCAAAGTTAGAGGGTTCAAACCCAGCCCGGGCTAGCTAAAACAATGACAACTGCAACAAAAAATAGCCGGGCATTGTGGCAGGCGCCTGTCATCCCAGCTACTTGGGAGGCTGAGGCAAGAGAATTGCTTAAGCCCAAGAGTTTGCAGTTGCTGTGAGCTGTGATGTCACGGCACTCTATCTAGGGCGACACAGTGGGACTCTGTCTCAAAAAAAAAAAAAAAAAAAAAAAGAAATCTAAAACATCAGTCAGTATTTCTATTAGTGTTTTAATTTCAGTCATAATCAAAATGCTCTATAATGAAAAGTTAAAACATTTTCATATAATTCAGTAATACGCAAACAAAATTCCAGGGAAGTCAATTACACTTGTAATGAATGCCTACTACGTGCCAGAAAGTACTTGAGGGTTTTTAGCAAAACAAGATGCAAAATAACCTGTATTAATCCTAGGAAATCAATTAGTAGTCACTAGAAGTTAAATTCATTCAAGTTAAAAAATCTATTGATCAATTTGAAAAACAGAAATCTTCCAGCAGAAAGTATCTACATAGCTACATTTAAAACTGTTAACAGCTGATCACGAATATTTCAAAATTTTCAATAGGTAAAGAAAAATGCAACGAAAGAAGTCCACCTGGATTTCCCCTGGAAGTTTTAGACAAGAGATGTTTCTATAGACAAATGCCAAGAAAAAAAAATCAATCAGATCCAATTTCAACAACATAGTAAATTTCACATTATAACAAAGGTGAAACAATGTTTAGTGCATAAGGCATCGTCATAAATCTATAGACAAATGCAGAACAATAGTATTGTGACATAGGGAACAGTGCTATATTGATGAATTCAGAAAATATTTGGCAGGCACCAAATTTTGGTAAGATGGTTGAATGCCTTTCTTAAATTATTTTCAAAATAGGAGACTACAAAAAATAATCACTTGGGAGATTTTGAGATGCTTGACACAGAATACTTACAAACTATATATTTAGTTTAAGAATTTAGCCATCATAGGGGCAGCACCTGTGGCTCAAAGTAGTAGGGCGCCGGCCCCATATGACAGAGGTGGCGGTTTCAAACCCAGCCCCAGCCAAAATAATAATAATAATAATAATTTCATCATCTTAGAATGTTCTAACCAACTTAAAAGTAAATCAAAGATAAAATAATATTTGATTTAAACTTCTACAGAATCTCCTGCTCTCATGGAGAATTGTGTAACCATTACTACAGATATCAGAGACATTCTCACCAAAACAAAAAGAGTTATTTCTTTTACAGACGCTATGACCATATTTTGTCTTATCTTGCTTCTCAAAGATTTAACCATGTTAACCAATTATTCAAAGTTAAACGTTAATGCTAATACAATTTTAATAAATATTATATAGCACAGTGGCTCAGGACTATAATCGTAGCAATTTGGGAGGCTGAGAAAGGCGAATTGTTTGAACTCAGAAGTTTGAGACCAACTTGAACAAGAGGGAGACCCGTATCTCTACTAAAAGTGGAAAATTTGGCCAGGGTTCATGGTGTTCCTGTAGTCCTAGATATTGGGGAGGCTGAGGCAAGAGGATCACTTGAATCCAAGAGTTTGAGGTTGCTATAAGCTATGATGATGCCACCACACTCTACCTAGGACAACAGAAACTTTGCCGCCACCACTGAAAAAAATAACATATATATATATGTATATATGTATATATGTACAAAAGGACTTTGTAGTTGTTCCTAATACACAAATTCTTTTTAATTATTATGATTTCATTGGTAGTTCCTTAGAAAGAACGAAGCGTGATAACCAGAAGTAAAATAGAGTTTTTATGCTTTATCAACTCTTCTGGTAAAAGATGCCTTAAAAATTCATCTGGGAATTCCAAACAGATAATAATTCTTGAAACATCCCTCACAATTTCTTAAGTACTTTCAAATAACTATTATCTCATTCCTATCTACACAACCTTCTTTTGGAACAAGTACTATCCTCATTTTATTTTTGAGAATTTGGAGGTATATTAATGACATTTAATTTCCTATTGAAATAACATCATGATACTTTTGTCAGAAACATTTCCTAAGAATTGTACTCATTGCTAATGTTTTAAAAATTGATGTTTTGTATATGTGCTGGTAACTAAATGTTCTACCTAACAAATTTGACTAGAAGAAGACAAAAACATTTCAGCTGACAGTCACAACTATCTTCACGTCCGAGGCATGCCTCTGAAATCAGTATTCTTCATGCCAACGTTTTTCAGCATACAGCAGTGTCAGTATTGTGGACTCCCATTCCATTTGCTATAAAGAAGAGACCATGCCTTGACACAAGCCCATGGATCAATTGGTCTTGGTAGAATCTTATTTTAAGACTCTTTAAGGCACTGATTTATGCACAATTGATCTGATCAGCCAGGCAGTCAATGTGATTTATTAGCTAAGATGGCCAAAAGCCTTTTTTCTCCTTTTTCATGCAGTAGTAATTCACCTCATTAGAGGTGGAATCATTATAGGAAGCTACTGAGAAATAAGTTGAACCTGCTGGCCTGACTGTCTACTTCCCCGACATCTATGGATCTACTAAACAGTAACAACAAGACACTAAGACCAGGGCTGTTGTGTACACGCAGGAGCTGGTGTACCCACATCATGGCTGTACACAGATGGAGCAGATTGAAGGGGATTCTGATATTCCTCCATTCCAAAACATTTCCAGACAGAAAACTGATTCATTTAGCTTCATGAGAAACTCATTCATTTAGTTTCTAGCATAATTTTTTTTCCTTATTTAACTATAGTAAGACAAATGACTTGTATTACTTTGTAATTATGATGTTTAACTCAACAAAAGACTAACAATATTTATAACGAGGGTTGGCAACCTACAGTGCGCATGCAGCTGTGTGTATACACACATTCATACATGCTGTCACACACACACTCTTAATGTTGCACAATATTCAGTTTGGAATAGCCCAAATAGGTTTATCTATGGGCAAAATACACAACTGAATGTGTCAAGAGATTCCATCTTCTATAATATGTTGCAGGAAGTGGGGAGTCTATAGATCTTACATGGTATCAGGGCTCCCTTCCTTTCATTAAGTTCTATCTCCAGCCAGATCCTATATCCTAAGACTATTAACTACCTCCTCAGAATGTATTAACAAATAGATAAGTGAAGGAATATAGAAGAGTAATTACCATTCCATGACCTAGCTCTAGTTTTGAAGGGAGCTCCACACCTCTTCGCCCTGCCTTTCCATCTTCCACTGTGAGCTCAAAGCCAGCAACCTCAGCTTGAGTAGCCTGAACTGAGCATTTCCCTTTGACTTGACAGAAAATCCCTCACGTCACAGTGATTTCAGGAGATGTGACCTAGGAATAGCTTCCCCCTCACACTTTATCCTTCTCGAAAAGAATAAACACTCTGCCACTTCCCTGCCCGCCCCCCACCCACCACTGTGAAGGCAGTAACTCACTACTCAATATTCTACTACTAAAAGTTTGACAACCACACATTAGGATGATTATGTAGCAGAAAAATGTTGAGGGGTAGTACATTATTTTACTATATATGTACTATACAAACAGTGAATAGCTTTGATTTAAAAATCTAGATTCATCTAAGCCCAGTTATATAATTTTTATACCAAAGTATTTACGATCATTACCTTTGATTTACTCTGACAGATGACTCCTTTGGAATATGTGGAATGAATGCATAATTTTCAGGCTAAGCACTGTTTCAATAATCTTAAAGTAAAAAACAAAAAAAGTGCAAAATATATGAATATTTTTATAACTCTATCAGGAAGTACATTACCACCTGTTTTTATTATATTAAAATGCCGGTAAGTTTATCTACTGAACTAGTTGGGAAAAAATGCAATGGGTATTTACCTACGCATTTGTGCTGTGATGTATGCATATTTGAGCATGTGTCTAGCAGGTATTCAAATCCAGAATTCTTTACTGAAAGGATCCCAGGAGAAAATGGCGCAGTTGCAGAGCGACATTAGCAAGAGAAAATATCATCTAGGATCTGAAGTTCATATTCTCATCAGACCCTTGCTGTTGACCACCTAAACTTTTTCATTACCCTTACTCTTAATAGAGATCAATTGAAAGCAAGTAGCTTCTGCTGATTTAGATTTTTGTTTCAAAATTTTGGCTGGATTACATTTTGATAATTACCTATTTACTAAGAAAGTCATAATTCCACGTTCATAATACAATTTATAATGTACATTATAATTTATGCTACATTTCATTTGGTATATTACATTATAACCAGGAAGTAATGATGTGTTATTTACCAATTGGCTTATGTTCCATTCTTTTTTTTTTTCCTTTTTTTGTAGTTTTTGGCCAGGGCTGGATTTGAACCCACCACCTCCGGTATATGGGGCTGCGGCCTACTCCTTTGAGCCACAGGAGCCACCCTGTTCCATTATTGAAAGAAAACTTTACCTGTATCTTAAAAAAAATAGCTTATTTTCCTTTAGTTAATTGTATTTTCATAGCAGCAGCTTTATAAATAGAATAAGACACCCTAGGGAGAAAATCGAGCTGGTGTACAGTAGTTTTCTGGTTGTTGAACCATTCACTCTTTGGACTTGTGAACCACAAAACACCCACAACTCAGAAAATCTCAACATAGCACATGCCAGGTCATGTCTTATTGCTGTAACACAGTCCTCATATTCTACTCTCCCCATATAGCAAAATAGCTCAAGATTGATGAGCATACAACAATTAATATCATAGTCTACGAATTACAATCTTGCCATTCAGCATGTGCTGTTACTATACATATAAATAATCCAAATCCTCTTAAACTTGGGCCTATTGTGGGTGATTGTTTTAGTTGGAGACCCCCAAATGATCTTAATATTGTCTTGTGTAATTTTCTTCTACAATGGATACATACTCCAGTAATTCTCAGTGGGCTTCTGCTTCCGTTTAAGCAGAGTGTGTACAATCCCTACACACTTACATGGCGAGGGTGCCAATGAGTTTGTTTCACCCGACATTTCTGGAAGCTGTCTGGCCAATAGGAATGGTTTGAAATGGTTTCCTAATCACTGTTGAAATCACTGATAATACTGTCTGTCCACACTATGACACACAAAAACTGAAATGTATTAAAATAGCAATCCATCATCCTGCAGATGGGAAGCAGGAGCCAGCCCGAGTTCAGAGGCAGTGACTACCCGCTGCTTAACAAAGGCTGAAGTCCTGACAGTTCAGTCCCTTCCCTGCTCTCCACCACCACCCCTCCATCTGAGAAGAATGAGTGCGATCAGTGAGGGAGAAAGCCTGCTGAGGGTCTCAAATTCAAACACTGTTACACTTAAAGCACCGATTTTTTTCCCTAATCGGAACTGTTGCTTAAATCATTTTATCAACTACAAGAAGATTCTAAGTGGATGAACGAACCAAAAAAGCTGCAGATTCAAGAAAGCAAATCCTTAGAAAATACTGCATTGCTATACCATTAAGTTTGGGAAGAGAGTTTTGAAATAAAGCAACGCTACCAATTCAGAGAAAGCTAAAAAAACAAGTCACCCAATTAAGGGTAAGTTTATATTGTTTGAAGCAACTTAATAGTGATGTTCTCTTTGAATGGCCAAGAGATTATTATATTTAAATAAGCGCCAAATAGAAATAAAATGCTATTGGCTAAAGTTCAATTCACTTTGCATACTTGTTTCTAATAAGCATATATGAGCCACAAAATAGCCAAAGGGAGGGAGAAAAAAACTCTCAACTGCTAACAGCACATTAACAAAGTGTAGAAAGGAAAGACACTTTTCTTTGGATTTCAGCCTTGTCATTTCCAATTTTCTGCTCCTTGGACATGCTTGTATTCAAATTCTGGAACATCTATTCAGCATATCAATCCTAATTAGACAATCTGGGTCTGGAAAGGATGAGAGCTGGGTCATTTGCATAATTTAATCATAAATACTCAGTGATACATATTTCCAAATGCATTTGTACAATTATCTTTTCATCCTTGGGGCAATGGTATTAATATGATTAGGCAATATTTCTGGAAAAAACAGACAAGTATGCACTCTTTTTAACTGCAGCTTAGGGCGATATGAAAAATTAATTAATTTCTGAAGAAAATCAATTTCTCTACGTGACCACATTAGACATTGCTAAACCAAGACTCAGAAACCTCTCTCAATCACTACATTTTATCAGACTTTTCCAAATTCTGATTAGTATGTGAATAGTTTAATAGAAAAACTGGTAATTTATCAAAGAACATCTTACATTTTGAAGAGATCTTCCTGCCTACTTTCTTTTTGGGTACAGCACTTTGCTTTACTTTAATGCATTGTTATTTAACCAGTCAATGAGAAGTCTGCGCTTTTGGTGTGAACTCATCTTGACTGATCTTTTATTAATGTACATTAACCAATTTCAAGGACAACAGGATAAGGTTACTTTTGAAATGCTTTCTCAAGAAATGGATTTATATTCACCTAAAATAATCTTAATTCACAAGAGACTGTCTACTATGAGAACATTAGATAAACCAAGTCTTCTTAAAAAGTACTATTTTCATAAGAAAAACACTGTAACATACTTAGTAGAGATCTAAGAACCCAGGTGGCTAATCCGATATTTTAAAAAGAGATTCTGCTTTGTATGTTAATTAGTACAAAAGAAAGAAGTCACATTTGTGAGTTTAAATGCACTATTCTTTCCTTTTCAATCAAATGAAAAAGTAGAAATTACTGCATGCAAATATTCAATATTCATTTAATTTGCATAAAGGTGCTTGAACAAATTTTTGATTCTAACAAGCTCATTTTTCATGCGTTTTGTCTTTCATCCTAATCTAGCATCTGTCATTCCTTTTTGAAGTTATTATCGGCCCAATTCCCTCTTGGACATGGTTGCTGGGTGACCGGTATCTTAGCACCCACTTTGACAGGAACAGATGTGAAACTGATCAAGAGATTTCCCAAGGGTACCTGAAATCACAAACAACTTTTGTGAAAAACAAACAGCATTCCTGTCATGGGCCCTTATTTAACCCACTCTCCAAAAGAAAGAGCAAAAAAGTTTACCTCAGATCAAATATGCCATTTTAATTTGATTTCTTCAACTTGGAATAAAAAGTCTTAATGAAAATCAGTTACAAGTTTTTTGAAAAAGTAAAATTAAAAACAAATAAGTAAATTACATCACATTTCACACTGTTGGACTGGGGGAATCCAGTCTAAATATCAATAGCTCAAAAATCCAGAGTTGGTTCTGTTGTTGTCTGGTATTTGTAGGTAAATGTCATGGTAATGTGTTTGTATTTTATGCACAATTTCACCAGACTTCCCATTTTAAGAAAAAGCACGGTTTATGAGGATAATTTAGATGATAAGGATATTTAAGAAGATGAAATTTGGTTTGGTGGCTGAAGCTTCCTATTTTAATTATCATGCAGAATTCTATGCAACATTAAGTATTGTTCTACTTTTAGAGAATTGACTTAAAAAATGAAAGTTTCATCTCTTCTCTCAGGCATTTTATAGTAAGATTTTTTAGAGTGATTTTTTTGCCCAATTCACATGGTGTGTGCCATTAATCACTGGAAATAGAGATGCCAAGAGACATAGGAAGACCAAAAAAAGGTCATAGAAACTCATAGAAACCTCATACCGTCATCATTACAAAAGTCAGATCAGGTTGCCTCTTCTGAAATAGATTATTTTTAAGATCATTGTAATGATCTTATGATCCTCCTACTTTCCTTCTTTCCATTACAGTTAGAGAAAGTGAAGAGCAACAGCCATGTTAAATAACCATGAAACTAGTGGGTGCAAACTTTCAAATTAAATATGTAATCAGAATTCGACATTTTATTACTGTGGCATCAAAGTGACATTAGGAAACATCTAAAGAACTGATTTAACTTTTCAGCTTCATTCAAGTGATAAATGTCAGGACAAGGCAGAAAAATTGTTTAGCTTACAGTAGTGAAGTTTTCTGCAACAGAATAGCCAATAAAAAAGAATATACAACACCTTGCTTAAAATTCCAAATAGCTTCTTCTTGACCATCATGACTTGTGGCAGTAAGGACAGTGGTATACCTTCCATTAGAAATTTGGATATTTTTCCTCTTCCAAGAACTGGTTTATTATAACCACTTTTATTATAATTTCTTTTTATTCTGATAGGGAAATAACACATAATAACTTATCCATATGATTTTATTGATGTTAAGTGAAAAAGAAGTGAAAGGTCTTTTAAATTCCTTTTAATTTTTAATTGGGAAAGGAATTTGCCCACCTCAAATCCAAAATCCAGTGATGAAATTATTTTACCATTATAATTGTAATAGCATATATGTGTATTGCTTTACCATTTATAAAGTGTTGTGTGTGTGTGTATGTATAGCACTTAGACCAAGTGATCTGACATAGAGAAGCAGGTCCTTATTAAATCTAATGGTGGTTTTTAATACCATCAGTCATAAGCAAAGAGGTATTATAACTCTACGCATTTATATAAGTAATTCATTTGTGTACATATGATATAGAATTTTGATAGTACAGAAATTAACCAAAGTACTACATGCCCAAATTCCTCTTTATTTTAAACAAATGAGTAACTTCAATTTTCCAACTTAGAG
>CAUYRH010097292.1:0-34815 GCA_963574655.1 Perodicticus potto
GCAAGCTGGGTCCTCCATCTGCCAGAGCATCAGCACCACCAGGGCCAAGGCGGCCGGTCAGAGGGCCACCTTGTCCTGCATCAACACCTATGAGCTGGCAAGGAAGAATGAAAATTATATTAATAAAAATGTGCAGTAATACATACCACCAATGCAATTCTGTAGCTAACTTTTTTAGAATATTGGTAAGAACAGAGTTTATTCCCTATCAATACGAAATCTGTGTGGGCATTCAAGTATATGTCCATTATGAATGACAAGTACAGTCATTTGAAAAATAGCCATTTTCACCTGTGTTTCTCTTCATCTGTGAAGGAAAGAGGGTCAACAAGACATTCGTCTTGTTCCACCAGTTGTTACACGATCTCTTTGAAGGGAATCTTTCCTTTTTTATTTTAAATTGAAAAATGAAGAAAACCCTGTTTTACAAATACTGTGCCTGTATGTCATATTTAAGTATAGGATTATTATTGTTAGTCTTCTTTGTTCATGTGAATGAGTCAAATTCCTGTGATATGAAATTCTATTGGCCAAACATTATCATCATGACGTATCACATATGTATCATTTTATAATATCACAACAATGTTGCTTTTCTCTGATGCTTTTCATTGCTATAATATAAAGTAGTATTTGATAATTACAGAAATTATGTTACCTACAATGATCAAGAACCTATTACCTGTGTCAGGTACACACAGAATATTTATTAACATCATTTCTGTCATTCCTATATCTCTATGAAGGAGATAATCTGTACTTACAGAAGAGAAAACCAGTGTGCACAGAGGCTAAGGAACATTGACCACTTGCCTCGAAGAGCCATTCTCCAAAGCTCACATGCTTCTACTCTGCCCCAACCCAACTTTTCAAAAAATCACATTAAAAATCCACCATGGATCGTATCAGTCTTTCTTTCCCTATTCAAGAACTAAAACAGTGGATTTGGAATGTTCCTAACACACATACAAAAATGATAAAACCCTGAGGTGGTGGGTATTCTAAATTACTCTGATTTGATTAATCCAGATTGTATGCCTGTATCAAAACATCCCACGTACCCTATCAAGATATATAACTATTGTGTACTCATATTAATTAAGAACAAAACCACCTCAAAAAGCTAATATGAAACTTCACTCTCCCAAGTTGATAGTTATGATACTGATGTTCAAGGTTCACCATTGTTTATGTGCCAGCAAGTTACCTCACCATGGAACTTGAATTCCTATGACTACTTCTTATGTAATATTCTAATATGGACCAAACAATAAAGACGCGGTAATTAAGACAATGAGGCTAGAGATCAATTTATTTGTTGTTACAATGTATTTCTTGTAAAAACTAACACACTCAAAATGGATTTTTCAGCCTTTTCACAGATGCACGTAATTGACTACAAGACTCCTGCAGTGGTTTAAATGCACCCACACATGTGGTAGGGAATGTTTCATTTTTCATTGAAATCTCTTTTCTCTAACCATCTAAACTGTGCCGATCTTAAACTTCTCTTTAAAAACCTTGAAACATTCTCGAAGCACAGGACTGATGCCTTAAAAACTATTTGCATTTTACATCTGGCTATTTCAATTACTGTGAATAGCTCCCTTTAGTTGGAGCTGTCTTTTTGTTTTGTGTAACAATACAAATGTCTTTGAAAAGTTTAAGAAATTTAGGAAATAGGAAAAGATCATACGCTTTAATCTTAGCCGGCTCCTTTTATCTTAATTTTTCCTGCCTGGTTTTAAAGTAACTTTTGACATATTTTTATCTGAAATTTTAGCTTTAAGCCAATGTAAACCAGGAACACGTATGCAATATCTCTTAGATGTTGTCTGCAACGATTTCTTCACATAATCTCCTGGGCTTCATATCTTCCCTACTTTGTTTTTTATATTCTTTAAAAGAAATTGTAATTTCATGATAAACCATTCCATTTATCAACATATTAAAAAACAGAAAACTTTCTCATTGTACCCCCCAATTATCTTTCCTATAAGCACTAACGTTCAAATTGGTTATTCTGTCTTTTAAGAAAATTGTAAAACTGTTACTGAAATTTAATTTGCATGCCTTAAGATTCACCCATTTAAAGTATACAATTGAGTGGCTTTAAGTCTATTAACAAAGTTGTGCAGCCATAACGGGTATCTAATTTTAGAATATTTTCTTCACCCCCAAAAGAAACTCCATGTCTATTTTCAGTCACTAATCCTTGGTTTCTCAAGATTATGGTTTATAATGAAATTTCTTTTAAAGAATATTAAATGTCCAGGACATTTAACATAAATGGTATCATACAATATGTGGCCCTTTATGTATGGCTTTATTCTTTATCAGAATGTTTCCAAGGTTTATTTGTGTCTTAGTGTATATCAGTACTTCGTTCTTTTTTTAAGGCCAAACATTTCTCCCATAGATGTACCGTATGAGTTGAGGTTGATGGATATTTTGTGTTATTTTCCCTTTTTCTTCTTTGCTAATATAATGCTGCTATGAACATTCACATGTGAGTTTTTGTGTGGACACAGGTGTTCTATTTCTCTTAGACCTATACCTAGAAATGGAACTGCTGAATCTTACGGTACAATTTTAGGAGCTGGCACACCTCTTTTCCAGTTGCAGGACCAGTTTACAATCTCACCAGCAATGTGTGAACCCACCAATCTCTCCACCTCCCAGACAACTCTTGTTTTTGTCCTTGTTTATCTTGCCTGCTGTCCAAGTGGGTGTGGAGTGGTATCTCCTTATGGTTTTAATTTGCATTTCCCTAATAACTAATCACGCTGAGCATCTTTTCATGTGCTTATTGACTATTTGTATATCTTCTTTGGATAAAGATCTTTTTAAACACTTTACTTTTTTAAAACTGGATTTAAAATCTTTTATTGTTATGTTGTGTGAGTTCTTCATATATCTGGATATAATCCCCTCATCACATATATGGTTTGCAAATATTTTTTCCATTTCTGTATATTTTATTTCTACTTTCTGGTTTATGTCCTTTGAAACACAGACATTTTTTAAATTTTGATGTGATTAACTTTATCTGTTTTTTTCTTTTTCTGTTTTTACTTTTGTTGTCACGTTTAAGAAACTATTAAGCAAGAGTTTAACTTTGCTTAATCTAAGGTTACAAAGAGTGACTCCATTATTTTCTTCTAAGAGATTTAAAAGCATTTTGACATTCGAAGCACAGTAAGTATATTCTTTCTTCCACTTTTTTTCCCCTTTGATCGATGTAATTTAAGTGTGCCACGGAAGTTTAACCATAGGTTCAAGTGTGCCATGAGACAAAAGGTTGAAAAACACTATAATGTTTCTCCGATTGTGTATTTTTTTAGTTGTTTATAGTTATTCTATTCATTATTAAAAGGTAGCTGTTGAAGTTATTGTACTTTTAAACTTCAGAATTGTTATTTGATGATTTTAAATAATTTTTGTTGCTTTACCGATATTCTGTTGGGTGGAGCAACTTTTTCACACTTTGCTTCAACTTTTCAGAAATGCTTTCTTTAGTTCATTGTGCTGATTAAAAAGTCTTTGTCTAGTAAGTCCAACTTCTGATTTTGTTTGCCGCAATTTCTACTAACTGATTTTTTTCATTATGTTTCTGGGTTTGTGTGTGTGTGTGTGTTCACGTGTTTTATAATTTTCTGTGGAAAAAAATAGGATATTTATGTAATAATGTAATGTGGAGATTTTGGGAATCAAATAACTCCTCACTACTGCTTTTTTTTTTTTATTGCTGATCCTAAGCAAGAGCATTGCTTATTTAGTAACTTTTAGTCTATTTTTTAAAAACCTATGTTCTTTGTTGTGTTCAGTGAATGACATTTATTTTCATTTAACTTAGTAATCAGACAATGATTAGGCAGATTTCCTTAAAAACCTCAAACCAGTAAGTCACCACATCTTTTCCAAGGGTACTGTTTGTGTGATGGTATATGCCTTCAAGGTTCCAATACACAGTGAAAATTCTGCCTTGGTCTTTGTTTTATGGTTGAGCAAAGCATCAATATCAGCCAGACCTGATTGATCAGGGTCCTCTCATTCCTGGTTATACGCACAGGCTTTCATATGGGCATAGCCTTCTACATTTCCAGAAATATGTTGGACATTCACAAATCCCCCAGTGAGTATCTCATTCCCCAGTTTTCCCTTTTAAGGTATTTAGTTAACACCTTGTTAGCTATAATTACTATCACTGCCTCAGCCATCTGCAATGTTAAACAATTGCAGGTATTTTTTTTTTAAACAAGTAAGTTGTAGATAAGATTCAAACAGAAGGAGTTCTGAGTTGGGTCAAATAAATGCAAGCTCTAACAAAGAAGCTTTACTTGAATGCTACTAGACAGGTCAGATGGTTTCTCTGGGGACCAAGCAGGTCAAAAGTTCCACATTCCCTCTGCTCCCTCCAGTGGCTGCTCATCTGCTGGTTGTTGGACTATGCAGTTGTGAGCGGAGCCTGTGTCACTGCTACTGTGATCCCAGAAAGAGGATAATGCAGGTAAGTTATCCTGCAGAATAAAGCTAAAATGCCACAAAGATCATTACTCTTATTGAGATTCAGCCATTTTTCTTGCAAGAAAGCTTCTCTGTGATATTTCAAGCATTTGGTTAATTTCCAGAGTTTTAAAATTGTTGATTTGGGGCATTATGCCAGTTTTATCATTGTTCTCAGGCATAGCAGATTTACAGAAGTTTTAATTTTCCCATTCTGGAAGTGCCAATTCTTCTTGTATATAGAGTTAAGATCCACAAATGAATTCATTCTACTTTACATAACCTTCCCTACATTTTAATGATCTTTTTTGTAGTCTGTCTCAACGAATAGCCACAATATCCATCAGACATTACTAGTCAGAAACCCAGAGACTAAGTTTTGCACCAGTTTCTCTTTCTTTCTTTCTTTTATTTCCCCCTCCCATATTCAATCCATCATGAAGTCCAGGGCATATTATTTCCTAAATGGCTCTTAAATCTATACACCATATAGCTCCAGGGAAAACATCATGGCTTAACTTCTCATCATCTAACTTTGGATACTATTTATATAATAGCCCTGTAGCTAATCTACTTATATCCAGGCCAGCCCCATCTCACCATTTATCCACATTTAGAGAGTGCATGAAATTTCTTTCTTTCTTTTTTTTTCCTTTTTTTTTTTTTTTTGAGACAGAGCCTCACACTTTTGCTCTGGGTAGAGTGCTGTAGCATCACAGCTCACTGCAAACTCCAACTCCTGGGCTTAAGCGATTCTTTTGCCTCAGCCTCCCAAGTAGCTGGGAGTACAGGTGCCCACCACAACGCAGGCTATTTTTTGGTTGTAGTTGTCATTGTTGTTTGGTGGGCCCAGGCTGGATTCAAACCAGCCAGCTCTAGTGTATGTTGCTAGGGCCTTAGCCACTTGAGCTACCAGCACTGAGCAAAGACTGCATGAAATTTCTTAAAGGCAAAGATGCTCATGTCACTTTAGCTTAAAACGTAAATGACTTCCTACTCTCTTAAGGGAAAGGTAAACTTTCTTACTATGATTTTCAAAGCTCTACTATGGTCCAAACAACCTTCTCTTGGTCTAGTAAACTTTTACTTTTGCCTTATATTTTATCTCAAGCATAACAGGTCTAGAGAAGCTTTTGCCACCTTTTTGACTAAATCACATCGCACCATTCATGTGTCTTTTCCTAGCAATTATTGCAAGAGCAACTTCAGATTCACTCATGTGATTATGTAATGAATATGAGCCTTTCTTCTATCAGACTGTGAGCTCCTTGAGGACACATGCTCTTTCTGATTTTGTTTATAGCTGTATTCTGAAGAAATGCAAATCAAAGCCACCTTGAGATAACACCTAACACCAAAGAAAATAGTCCACATCATAAGGTTCCAGAGCTGCAGATGCTAGTGGGGGTGTGGAGAGAGGGTGCACTTAAGGACTGTTGATGGAACTGCAAACTAGTACATCCTGTTGGAAAGAAGTATTGAGAATTGTCAAAGAACTAGGAGTAGACCTCCCCTAGGATCTTGTAGTACCATTTCTAGGCACCTACCCAGCAGAAAAAAAAATTATTTCACCATAAGGACATTTGCATTTGAATGTTTATAGCAGCTCAATTCACAATTGGAAAGACATGGAAACAACTCAAGTGCCTATCAACCCATGAATGGATTAACAAACTGTGTAAATGTGTATCATGGATACTATTCAGCCATAAATAAATAGAGACCTTGCATCTTTGGTAATTACCTGGATGGATTTGCAGAACATTCTCCTAAGTAGAGTAGCTCAAGAATAGAAAAGCAAACATCTCATGTACTCAGTACAAATCTGAAACTAGCAGATCAAAAACTATAGGACAACCTCACTTTTTAATTTTTTTATTGATAGAAATATCAGTTGTTTTCTTTTTAAAGACCTAAACAATGATATTAGGCCAAAGCAAATGTGAAGAATTTCTGTACTCAATTTAGAGTTAATCAGTTTAATTACATTTGAAAATAATTTAGACAATTTAATTCCTAATTTTATGTAATATTGCTTTTTTATTTTTAAGTATGAATATATAGAACTAATAAGCTAACAAATATTTTCTATTTAAGAAATATTTTCTGATTTAGCATTAGGGAAAAAATAGGTGAAGTCATTTTATTATCTTGAGCGTTTTAAGAAGTATTTTCAAGGCAAAGGCAGGTTTATTTTAAATGTTTTCTTATAACATTGGGAAAAGGCTTTGAAGGCATTGCTCTGTAGTTAATCATATTCACAATATGTCTATAAGTGGAAATATCATCAGTCTCCTACATGATTGAATTGCTCCCTTAAATTTATATATATCAAAAAAAAAATTTTTCCTCAGGATTGAATTAGTCTATCACTTTGCTTCTGGTATCAGAGGCCCAGGGAGCCAATGATACCCAATTCTGACATAACCCGATATGTTCCTTGTGCAGTATCAGTTTCCCTTTCAGAAAGACTTCAGCATGGCTTAATTTGGCTTCAAATAACCATTTTATAACTAAATATGTTTTCATGGACTTAGAACACTTCATATGACACCTTTGGGTTTCTTTCCTTAACTTTTTAAAACATTCGAATTTTAGCAGTGTCTAGGATGAGCTGTGTGTTAATTTTAGATGATTTATTCTTGGCAAATAATTGTTTTTGCTGCACATTTTCTATCTAGAGATAGTTATTTCTTAGGAAAGATGTTTATGGTGTAGAGTATTGTTTTCTTCAAATGTAGGAAAAATTCTTTCTTTTTCGTATACTGATTTTTCCCTCCAAATGTACAAATGACTTGCCGTCCCTTTACACTGCTTCCTGTAATTCTCAGATGTGATGCTAATTTTCTTATTGCTTTGGGGGAGTTTCCAAAGTACAATACTTGAATTAAATATGTTCCCAGTAGATTTTACCCTTCAACTGCAGCTTTCTTTCTTTCTTTTTTTTTTTTTTTTTTTGGTGCTTCTTTTATATAGAACCTCTGAATGGCTTTATTATATTCAGAGCATAGCTGCTATTTCCTGGTATTTTTGTCTTTTCTACTTGAAATAGAGTTTTATATTTCTCTAGCGTTTTTAGGACAGACCCCCATTAGTTATAAATGTCAAAGATGCACAAGTTTTCAAGTAAAACATTTTAATACAGCCTATTACTGTAAGAGAATAAACATATTTAGAAATCTTTTGTGCATTTTATTTTGCTTTGTTTGATTCATGATGAATTAATTTCTACATCAAAATGTGTAAGATACATGGTCATTCAAAGGCAATAACCTTCCAGATGTTTTCTACCAAATTTTTAAATAAACTGTTAACCTAAAATATTTTTAGATTTGCAGAAAAATTGCAAAAGTGCTACAAAAAGTTTACAGGTATCCCACATCAAGTTTTCTCTATTATTACTATCTTAAATTAGTCTGATAAATTTGTTTCAATTAATAGGACAATCATATTGATATATTTTATAACCATAATAATAATCTAAGTTATTATCTAATTTAACTTAAGTTTATAATTATTCACATTTCTTTAGTTTTTACTTAATTATTCTTTCTATTTCAGGATTTTATCCAAGAAAACACATTACATTTAGTAGTTATGTCTTCTCCTGTTGGCTACGACAAGTTCATCCAAATTTTCTAGTTTTTGGTACCTTGACAGTTTGAGGAGTATTGCTCAGATATTTTGCGGAATTTCCTTCATACTACCTGGATTGAAATTCTAATTTTACCTTTCACTATCTACATAACTTTGGCCATATTATCTAACT
The DNA here is from genome assembly GCA_963574655.1 of Perodicticus potto. Classification (NCBI taxonomy): domain Eukaryota; kingdom Metazoa; phylum Chordata; class Mammalia; order Primates; family Lorisidae; genus Perodicticus; species Perodicticus potto. The sequence goes on from CAUYRH010097292.1 coordinate 8,276, forward strand.
ACGTTATTCCTCAGTTTAACCGTACATAAAATGAGGTTGCCATTCAGGATTGCTATGAAAATTAAGTGAGTATCTACCTATCTATCTATCAATCTATCTATCATCATCATCATCTATCTTAAAATACTTAAAATAGTGCCAGTTATATTGTGTGCCTTTGCATACTAAAATGGGGACAGAAAATGCAGCCATAGACATTATGTCAATGAATGGGTGTGACCATGTTTCAACACAATTCTATTTTCAAAAATAGGTGACGGGCTGAATTTGACTCACTTTCTCTACTTTGTTGCATTTTATATGAGGCATATGTGTGTCTTATGCTCATGTAAGTAAAGGAGAGAGTAAGAACAAGAATAAGGCCAAGAGTGAGGGACAAGGACAGACAGAGAACAGGAGAGAGAGCACCATCCTAGACAGAAAGCACAGGGTTGATCTTAGGTGGGCTGATTACAAAACCAGCGTTATTTTTATTTTTCTCTATTATCTTTCAATCAATGACTCTTTAAGTTATGTTACGGCAGTTCTTGTCATTTTTTTTAGCTTTCAGAAAGTAATAGATTTTTTATGTACAGATTTTTAGTGGTGAAACTGTGACGATGATATTGGTTCTACTTGTCACATTTGCTTATGAATCTTATTTATTTTTAGTCACACTTTGTACAGTTATACACTCTTGGTTATCAATACAAAGATCAGTCTAACCAAGAGAGATGTTGGAAATACTCATCCAAGTCATTTTTCCAGCTAACGTTGTTGGGACTACCAGTGTATTTGTGTGACGATGTATAAGGAACCTTTCATTTGCTGGCAAAGCCAGTATACGGAAATGACAAATTCAATAATAGTCTTCTCCAGAGTCTGAAAGAGGAAGACGGTGAGGAAAGAAGGATGGGACAATTCAAAGACAGACTTAAGGCCTGGCAATTTGTGAGGTCCAGGCAGGAGGATCCTTGCGGCCAGGGGTTTGAGAATAGCCTGAGCAATAATATGATGCTGTCTCTGTAGCTGGCTTCACTGGCGGGTGGCTGTAGTCCCAGCTACTCAGGGGCTGAGGCAGGAGGATCCCCTGAGCCTCGGAGTTTGAGGTTGCTGTGAGCTATGTTGACCACACTGTACTCCAGCTCAGGAGACAGAACAAGACCCTATCTCAAAGTCAAAAACAAATAAACAAATAAACAAAAATAGAATTAAACCTTTAAAAGCAGAGAAGAATGGGCATCATAGATAAATCAAGGAGCCCTGATGTGAACCGGACTGATACCCTACCTAGATGATCTAAGTCCATTGCTGAACCAGATACTTGACCTCTGTATCACTCCTGTCTTTTCTGGACCATTTTTTCAATTATTCTTCAGTTTTAAGCCTTTACGTTTTCAATTTCTTCTGTGAATTTATAGTTCTGGATACTAAATTCATTAATCCATTTCTTCATACCAAGGCAGAATAACTATTGGACATAGACTTTGCTTCAGCTGTGAAACACGATTACCTGTGTAGTGCATATTGCCTCCTTCAAACTCTTATAAGTCATGGATAATCAATACAAAGCTAGAGAAAAAATAATGTGTTAAAAGTAAATCACACAGTGTTTCTAGACCAATTGGCCTTATGTAGAGCATAATAACTCTCTTCCTATTGATTATACATTTTTCTAATTGTCCAAAATATATTCTCCAAGATACCTATCATCTTTTTGAGACTCTTTTTGAATGAACTAAGTCTCTCCTTCCTTTAGGTCATTAATTAGTAGAATAGTTAGATGAGACATTAGTTCATATAACTGTTAATCATTCATTATATATACTTATGGTCCAAGGATAAAGTCTTGGAAAAAGAATTAGGCCAGTGCATTAGGAATGTTGAGTAGGAAGACTACACTGTTAGACATTTTGATCCCTGGGCAATATTTCAGAGGATAGTAACAGCAATATTACAGCCCTCCAATGTTTACCTTTGAATTGTAGGAGTGACAACCTGCAAACTATATTTTGCGATTATAAGTAACAATAGCTGTGTCCATCAGACAGTAAAACAGAAACCATTCTAGGAATTTCAGCTGTAGAGGGATTTAATGCAGGGTATTAGTTACAAAGTTGTTGGAAGGGCTGGGTGAACCAAAGCTTATAGGGAGTTATTCACTGATCAGAGTTGGCATCACACCTGACTGGTAGCCCTGGCTTTCCACTTCTTGACTAGAAGTTCTACCCCAAGGTTTATAAGAGAGAGCACCTGGAAGACACATTCTCCCTGAGGAGCCCATCTGACACTCATGCCACTACTTCTGCTGAAGGCATCTCAAAAGGTAAGGGAAATGGAATCTCTTTTCCTCTTACTTTCCAATCTCTGTACCACTAGCAAGAAAAAAATAGTTTGAAAGTTATCACTCCCACAATTCAAAGGTGAACATAGGAGGGAAAGAATAGCACTCATGCCAAAAGTGCACCATATAGCAAACACTATTTTGAAAACTTTTAAAATAGATGAAGGTAGATAGATAGATAGGTAGATAGGTAGGTAGATAGATAGGTAGGTAGATAGATAGATAGATGATATGCATTTAATTTTCATAGCATCCCTATGTGGTAGGTACGCATTACCCCTATTTTACTGATGGTTAAACTGAGGAATGAAAGAAGGTAGGTAATATGGTCAAATTTATATTGATGTTAAGAGGTGGGATTAGGATTGAACCCAGATAATATGATTCCAGAGTTCACACCTGCAATCATTATAATACAGTTTAGTAAGCATAGGTACTCTGGGCCCTTATTCACTTGTCCAAAGAGAAAATACAGTCTTCTCCAGGGGTCCCTTTTAAGTTTTCGTTTTTGGTGTACACCTGCCCAGATATTTAAGTAATTTTACATGGCCTATCTTTACTGCCCAATGCTATCAGCCAACCAGGACCTATTTAGCTTCTGTACGTTGTGTACTTTGTGCTATTACCACCTTACTGGCCTTAGTGTGAAGACAATGCACACAGCGTTCCTCCCTTTTCTCTCCATGCCTCTTGTGAACACCTCACCTAATCACGAAACAGGTCCTTACTTTAATTTCTTACCACACAGTTGAAGATAAAGCTGTTAACACCTGGCAGTGTTCTACAGAAGCCTGGAGATAAGGAAAACCTATATAAAAAAAAGCAGAATAAATTACAATTACAATGAAATAAGGCTGCTTTGGAGGTGCACAAGTCCAGGCCAATCCTTGAGGAGTCCCCATCCCATCCTGGCCTGATCTCTGGTCTACCTGGCTGAGGCCACTCCTATCACATGGGTTTCTATGGGGTCTGTCTTTTTCTCAGAGTCTGGGCCTACTCAAGGCCTACTCAAGCCTCAGTTGTAAAAGAGGCCCCTCTATCCAACGTAAGACTTTATTCCCTTTCCCTTGCTAAGAAAAAGTATCCAGAACTTGAGTGTGAAAGGATGACGGCATGTCCTCTTGGAGGCGTGTAAGGGCTCTGACAGGTCTCCAGGCTTATCTAATTCTCTAGGATGATTCAGTTTTATTTGATTTACTATTGATACACTAGCAGACTCGGTGCAGTTAGATACTAATCTTTCAAAGACTGTTAAATTGCAAATGATTTTTGTCTAGTTGAGATGCAAATTATTTTTTGTCTGATAGAAAAAAATAACTCCAAATGTTACTTTTTACAGTCTTAAAAGACATTAAACAGTTTCGTATTTCAGGATTTTTTCTCTGTCACAGTACATACTTTGGTCTTTCCTACGGGTATCCTCCACTGACCCAGTGTGACCTTGGCTCAATCCCTCCATAAGGTTTTAACATGGCTCATTTTATACTTCAATGAGTTATATTTTTAACTTTTAGGTAATTACACTTTGATACTCTGATTGGGTTTTCCATAGGATTAATAAAAATAGAGATGCTCACTTTCTTCAAAAGCAAATCTTATCACCAAGTTTAAGTCTTGCATTTGTGGAACATTACAAATGTACGTCCACATGCAATATTATTAAATATTTATATGTCATAAATCAGGAGTGCAGGCTATTAAATGAAGTATATTTTATCCTTCTACTTTTACGAGAGTTCCTTCCTAATGAATAAATTGAAAAATATGTATTAAGCTTCAGTAATTTCTTACTATTAAAGGCCAAAAAAATCTCAAAAATGGTCAGATTATAACCATTATATTATAAAAACTTATATTATAATATAAGTATATTATTATAACTTATAAAAACTCATGCTTGGTTGTTTCAGTGAAAAAGGAAGAGATTTGAAAAGTTAATAAAACAAAACATAGATGTATTATAAATCATTATGAGTCCATTTTATGTTATTTTTCTTGTAGTTAGGTCATCCAACAAAATTATTCATAATCGGGATTTTCACATAATTTGTATTTTATTGACAGTAAAGCCAATTACTCAACCTTTTCCAGATTATCATAGTGCTATGACAGGGTTTATTTGTTTTAATAACTTCGTTTTGTAAATATTTGTCTAAAATTATAAATAAAACTATAAGGTAATATATACACATGGAATTACTATATAAAATTGTATGTTTAAACATTGTATTATAATAAGGATAACATTTAAAAAGAAGAACTTTACATAACATGTCACAAAACTATTAAATTCCATTATAAAATTTTATATTTTAAATGAAAACGAAATGACATGAAAATCAAGATATTCCCCACGTCATAATGCTGCATCTAGATCTGTACATGCTCCTGATTTCTTCCTAATTTTTCAATGCCAGGGTGTTATAAAGAAGTACTTGGCTCCATTTGCCCAACTCTCCCTTATAAAGACAATACCTTAAATTTGTAATAATCATAAAACAGTCTTTGTAGCAATCAGTCTAAATATTATTTCTATGTGAATCTTCTCCTTTATAGTCATGCAAATGTTTTTCATTTCTTTAATCTCTTCATATTTTATTAATAAGTCAGTTTTGTTGCAAATTCATGTGCTTTTTTTTTTTTTTTACATTTCAGATTAACGTGAGGGTACAATTAGGTTACAACGTTTACATTTGTTAGGTAGAGTTCCTCTTATAGTTGTGTCCTGCACCCAAGAGATTTCATGTGCTTTTTTACACTTACGAACATCATTTTCTTTAACTTTTGAAATGGTGTAATTTACACTATCAAAGATAGAAGCTGCCAACCTTAGATTTATTTACCTTTTGAGTGTTTGCTAACGTTATCAATGACAAGCCACAGTTCATACCAAACTATTGCAGCTAGTGCAAAGACAAGGGTGATTTCATTTTCTTTCAAAGGTCATAGTTCAGTATTTTTTTATGGGTGGTGTTTAAAAGATTGATTTAATAGGGTGGCCCCTGTGGCTCAAATGAGCAGGGCACCAGCCCCATATGCTGGAGGTGGTGGGTTCAAACCCAGCCCTGGCCAGAAACTGCAAAAAAAAAAAAAAAAAGATTGATTTAACACATTTAATACCCTAGCCAGTTATTTACATTGAGGCATTGATGCATTATAAACATTTTCTACAATTAATTTTGTGTAGCACATACACAATGTTGAGTGTCTTCTGGGTAAAATTATAGGGGCAGACTGAAAAGTCAACAGATATTAAAACCTCAAATTTTCATCCCAATAATATAAAATTTTCATACCATTTCAAAGGTATAAATTCCATCTTTACATATATGGCATGAGATTTCCGGATCTATTATGGAATTGATCAAAGAAGAATGCTAGCTAAGACAGATTGTTGATCATTTTAGCTTTGGGGTCAAGGAATGTACTAATTAGCTTCGCTTGAGAAGATAATGGTTCAGTGTAATATTTGTAGAATGTGAAATACAGAAATTCCACAAGTCCTTCTAAAAACAGACAAAGATCTTTAAGCATCCCCTGTTCTCAGCACTTCTTGCATTAAAGACTGTACTTTCCGTGTTTATTCCTTACTGGGAACCTTTCGTTGTTTTCCTTTACTCCTTTAATGTATATCGACCTTGTCATGGCATGTCTGAGAGTGGATGTCTCACTTAAGGTGAGATCTGGTATTTGTTTCACAGATTATTTCGAAATTTATCTTCACTCTTGGCATAGTTGAAACCATGTCTCTTTGTAACATGTATGTAGGCTCATACATAGCGCAAAGAAGGATGTTAGCTTTTTGTACTTGATTCTGGATTGTACACATTTCATTTTAGCAGCACATTTAATGCTATTTGAGCTTTTCCTGACAGTTAAAAATCTGCCTAGAAAAAAAATGGATCATTTTTGAAATTTCAGTTAAATGTTATTAAACACTTTTGTAGAATATAGCAATCCTGGTTTCTGTTGCTCAGTGTCCAGATTGGTGCCTCCATGAAGACTTGGTACCACATTCTGCCCACAGTAGGTCTGCACAGGCACCCAAATAGAATATAATGTGCGTCCCTAATTATTAAAGAAATCCAAATCTAAACCACTCTGAGATACCATCTAACCCCAGAGAGAATGGCCCACATCATAAAATCTCAAAACTGTAGATGCTGGCATGGACGTGCAGAGAAGGGATCACTTTCACACTGCTGGTGGGACTGCAAACTGATACAGCCTTTTTGGAAGGTAGTATGGAGAACCCTCAAAGAACTCAAACTTAGACCTCCCATTTGATCCTGCAATCCCATTACTGGGCATCCATCCACCCAGAAGAAAAAAAAATCCTTTTACCAGAAGGACACTTGTACTAGACTGTTTATCGCAGCTCAATTTACAATTGCTAAAATGTGGAAACAGCCTAAATGTGCACCAACCCAGGAATCGATTAACAAGCTGTGGTATATGTACACCATGGAACACATATGTATACCATAGAAGTGGAACACATTATTCTTAAGAGAGCATCACGTAAGAATGGAGAAACAAGAATCCTAAGTACTCAGTTTTGACGTGAGGACAGTTGATGACCAAGTGCACAGTGGAGGGACGGGGAAGGGGAGAGCACAAAGGGAAGGAGGGAGGGGTGTGTGACACACCTTTTGGGGACGGGACACAATTCTAGGAGGTACTTTACCTAACAAATGCAATCAATGTAACCTGGTTCTTTGTACCCTCAATGAATGCCCAACCATAAAAATAAATGAATAAATGAATAAATAAAACTGCATAAAAAACTGAAATCTAAAATGATTGATGACTATTTTTCCAAGTCATTCATACATACTATTCACATATTTTATACTACATCTGGTAATTTCAGCCACTACTGTAATTGTCGGAGGTAACAGTGCACAATTCATATGTTTAGTTAATGGAAAGGATGCATGTCATTGTCTGGATTATTCATTTGTCCAAGTGAAAACATTTCTGTAGATGAGGTGCCTTGGGAGCAAGAAAGAAGGATCTATTAGGCAAGTAGGCATAGCATCTATTCCCAGTGCTATTTCTCCAGGGTAATGAGAATTAAATTCAATTCCCCATATTAATCTGCATTCATTTTCTGACTATTGATGAACTTGAAATCATGAATAGCCACAATTCAGTTCAGGGGTTGGATCCAGCTGGGAATCTCCTCCAATAATACACTAGAGCTATAGGAAAAAAAATAAATTCAACCCAGTTACAGCCACATCTTTATAATCCTCACAACTGTCTCTGTTGCATATAACAGCTTAGTCTGATGGAGGTCAATTGAATATCTGTTGTTTCTGGTAAATTTCATCATTACTTTTTTCTATGTATGGGTAAAATGGTGGATTAAAAACAGCACAGTTAATATTGAAAGTAATAACAAAATGGCTTTTAGAAATTAATGTAAGAATACAATTTGTTAACTCCAGACAGACATTGACTTAACTGTTGATAGTTGCAATACAGGGAAAGAAGATGTGGGTATATTTCTGAGTTTAGACTCAACAGCTCAGAAGATATTCCAGTGAATCCTGGACCATGAGGACTTACTAGAGTGATCAAAAAGAAAGGAGTTGAGAGGAAAGTCAATAGGAAAATATCAATAGTATTTATTCTGAATCACCGAAATCAGCAGGTGTTAAAGATTTAATATCTACTTAAATGATCATTCTATAATTCTTCAATAGATACTGGTGTAATTATGTGTATTTACCTGTGTGTGTATATGTATATATACACACACATGTGTATGTATGTGTGTATATACATTATTTATGCACACACGTGTCTGTGTATATGTTACATATACACACACTGAAGCATCTCAAGTGATGAATTATACCATTTATCTTCGTAATAGTCCTTATGAGATACAAAGGGGCTATTACTGTCACCTTCTTGGAAGCAGGGAATGTGAGGAAACAATAGGTTAATTTAATAGAGACGACTATGAATTGATTTATAGCTTTGAAGTCCTACAAAATAAAATCATGCTTAGTTTACAATTTATTTTTAGAAATAATGGTTTCCCTGGTGTTTTAAAGGCAATATTTATCATCTTAGACTTTATCTGATAATTGTAAAATGTAGCGGTTTTTCAATTACCCTTGGGGCTCATGTTTTATTTCTGGAGGTATAATCCACATGTCCAAATAATGCCTGAATAACGTGTCTGTAAGCGTTAATAGAATTTTGGTCAATAATTAACTGATAGAGAAAGTCAGCTTCTACATATGCATGAATCCTTGAGTAATTAATTTATGGATAAATATCAGAAATGCAGTTCATATCCCTTGGTGCAGCTTTACTATTCTAAACTTACCTCACAAAATCATTCACTTTCAAATGTGTCATCTTGAGAGATTTCATGAGGATGTAAAATGGCTAATATACAATTCAGATTACTTTTATAACCTTGGTTCAAATAAAAACCTAGGGAGAGAAAGTCCAATATGTTTTAGTTAGCAAAAGAAACAATAAAAACCCAGACAGTAAATAATACAGGCTCTAAATCTTGCTTTAACAGACTGCCTGCTTTTGCAAGCAAGCCTTAGGGCTGGTTTAATTTCTGTCCTAGCCTAAGGTGGTGCACCTCGGAGATTCTCACCCATGTTCCAGTATTGGGATCTTCCCTTTATTTCCGCACAACATTGACATTAGCTTTTCTTTGCTTATCTGAACACTTAAAAAGAAAAAAAAGAAGACAAAATAAAGAGGCAAGGTAATAGAATTCTTTGTGATCTTTGTTCTTTCTTTTCTATTTTTTTAAAGAAAGAGGATATGTATATATAATTAAATATAATGAAAGTGTAAGTTTCTCCATTTTCTGAATATAGCTGCTCAGAGGAGGCTGGAAATGTTTCTCTTTCCTCCTTCAGGAGCATTTGTTTAATTCTCTCTTTTTTTTTTTGAGACAGAGCCTCAAGCTGTCACCCTGGATAGAGTGCTGTGGCATCACAGCTCACAGCAACCTCCAATTCCTGGGCTCAAGCGAGTCTCCTGCCTCCGCCTCCCAAGTAGCTGGGACTGCAGGCACCGCCACAACGCCCGGTCATTCTTTGGTTGCAGCTGTCATTGTCATTTGGCGGGTCCGGGCTGGAATCCAACCCGCCAGCTCAGGTGTACCTGGCTGGCGCCTTAGCCTGTTGAGCCACAGGCCAGGCGCCGAGCCACGTTTGTTTAATTCTCTTGTGAGAAGTTGCACACTGTGTACTATACTGATGAACTGTGTTTATAGCCCTGGGTCCATCAGACTTTATCCCCGTAAACGCTGCAGGATGAATGTAACTGAAGATGGCCTGGCAAGGACGGAGTTTGATGCTCTGGTATTCCAACAGGAAATTAAAGGGTGCTTGGAGTGAGGAAATATGTGCAGGTGTCCAGCCTTTGGTTTTTCTGTGCAATGTTGGAGGAAGAAGAAGAGTTGTCTTGGACCACACATTAAATACACAAACACTAATGAAAGCTGATGAGCAGCAACAACAACAACAACAACAAAAAGGCCTAGGTATTATTTTTGTGATACCCAACACCACAGATAAAAAAGACCTCACAAAATCCTTGTGTAGCCCAAAGGCCACGGGTTGGAGATCCCCAAATCAAGCCCATTTCCTGGGGGTAATGAGTAAACCTTGGGGACCTTTCTTGTCCCTCCTCCAGATTACAAGTGTCAGCTGACACACTGTTCAGCACGTGAAGTGTTAGGGTCTAAATTAGCAAGTGTGAAAAGCACAAAGGGAGAATTTCTAGCTTTCTGTGGACTGGGGCTCAGTAACTGCTCTCCTGATGACAAAGAGAGGCTGAACCCACTGTGTATTAAGGCTTGTTGACCGTTTACACTGCACAGTGTTAGTTTTTCTAAATGGCTTTTTCATTTGCTGTCAACACAGAATAAAGGGTCTTTGGTACTACAAGGCACTTGAACTTCTTCTCATTGACTCTTTTTAAAATATGGTTTTGATAAGAATAATTCTCCTTTTCATATCCGTCAATAAAAAGCACTGTGATAAAAAGGAGGGTGTTTCTGAATATGATTCTGATGACATTTTCAGATCCTGAGTGAGTAGGCTTTACAGATCTCTGTGCCTGGAGCATCACTCAGAGACAAAAGCAGAGAATCAGAGGGTCCTGTGATTCACCATATTCCTAAACCGGTCCTGTTCGGATGAAGACTGTTTTGATTACAACCCGACCTGAACTGTGGATGTGGAAGGTTGGAGCGGGTGGCAAAATGGAAGGAGCTAATCAAGTTTTCTGCCTGGAATTGATTTGGTTTATGATATGGTCCTTCACAAATTCACTAACATGTTCAAGGACAGTTTCTGCATTTGCTACCTTTGTTTTTGTTTTGTGTAGTACCAGCTGCCAGATAAGTTCACCTGAAGGAGCCTACTGATGTTCCTGAATCACACTCATAAGGACAGGCATCTCCTGTGAGCACTCAGTCTAAAGTGACACCACCCCACGCACGCAGCGTACCCCAACACTCTTTTTTATTTATTGCTCTCATTACTTCCTTAAATTTTCTTGTTCCTTTGGTTTCCTGTTATTTTGTCCCCGTGAGGAAAGCAGGGCACTCAGTGCATAGAAAACTACTAATTATTATTGCTATAAATTAATACAAAATAAATTTGTTAAATGAATAAATAAACAAAGACACATCCCTGGGATAAAATGAAACAGCCATGCTATTATCACATACTTGATTCCCTTCAAACAAGAAAAGGGAAAACGGAATAATCAGCCTCATAAAATCTCTGAGCAGATCCAGCTAATCTTTACTACCAAGAAACACAAGCCAAAGAAACTCTCAGCTGCATAATATTTTTTTTTTTTTTGAGACAGAGCCTCAAGCTGTCACCCTGGATAGAGTGCTGTGGCATCACAGCTCACAGCAACCTCCAATTCCTGGGCTGAAGTGAGTTTCCTGCCCCTGCCTCCCAAGTAGCTGGGACTACAGGCGCCTGCTGCAATGCCCGGCCATTTTTTGGTTGCAGCCGTCATTGTTGTTTGGTGGGCCGGGCTGGATTCGAACCCGCCAGCTCAGGTGTACGTGGCTGGTGCCTTAGCCCGTTGAGCCACAGGCGCCAAGCCATGTACCAGTTTTTAAGGTCAATCTTGTTCCAACGGGAGCAAAGAAAAGAAAGGCAGCAGTCATGCTAACACTGTCATCCCTTTGGCTCCTTGTTGAAATGCAGCTGCTGTTTTGTCAGTCAGGCTCCGGGCCTGCTCTTCCATCCTTTTCTGATAGCAGTCCCTCACATTCTCTTTGTGCTTCCTCCCACTGCAGTGTGTCTTTCTCACAGATGGAGAGTCATGGGTGAGATATGTATTACAGCAGTCACAATAAAACTTGGGCATATTCCCTCCTGGCCATTGGCGACTCCTGTGTAATGTGTTTTTTTTAAAAAGCCTCCATACCAGTGTGGGAGGAAAGAATGGTAAAGTGGGGGAAAAGAAGTCTGCTCTATTGATAATAAAGCTCCAAGTTCATCCCATCATGGATTTCATAGTCACCTAGAGACACGTGGTCCTTAAAAATCGTATACCACTTCTTAGGGTCAATCTTGTTCCAACAGGTGCCACTTTGGGCTGCAATCAGCTTCTTAAGGTCCCCAATGGTGTCATCGGTGTTGTATTTAACGCTGACCTTCTTCCCCAGACGGTCGTCGCAAACAACCTCGATCATCCAGGCTCCAGCTCCAAACTCAAACTTCCAACCTGCAGACGCCACAACCTCCAGCCTCAAGCGCTCTGATACACAAAATTTTAAAAACCATGAGAGATTCTTTTGCAATCTCCACTCATTTGAAAACCACTGGAAGGCATGTCCAATCTCTACTTCAGCCTTTCAGAGCAACCGATTTTTTTTAAAAAAAGACCAAAAATACTCATGGGGAGGAACCAGAAGAATTCTGGCAACATGAAAAATCAGAGCAGATCAACCCTTCCAAAAGATTACAAAGGAGATACAACAGAAAATATCATCCATAGAGAAACCGCTGAAATGTCAGAAACAGAATTCAGAATACAGATGACAAATAAGATGATTGGAATGGAGGAAAAGATGTAAATAGAAATCCAAAAAATAGTTCAAAAGTTGTCTCAAGAAATTAATGAATTCAAAGACAAAGTCACCAAGAATATGGGCATAATGCAGAAAGATAGCAGAGCTTAAAGAATTGAAAAAGACATTTGAGGAGCTTCAATACACAGCAAAGACCCTCAGTAATAGAGTTGAACAGGGAGAAGAAAGAATTTCAGAAACTGAAGAGAAGACTTTTGAACTATCTCAAGCGTTCAAAGAGACAGAAAAAAGGAAAACAAAAATAGAATTTTTTTTTTCTTGTAGAGACAGAGTCTCACTTTATTGCCCTTGGTAGAGTGCCATGGAGTCACACAGCTCACAGCAATCTCAAACTCTTGGGCTTAAGTGATTCTCTTGCCTCAGCCTCCCGAGTAGCTGGGATACAGGTGCCCACCACAACACCTGGCTATTTTTTGTTGCAGCTGTCATTGTTGTTTAGCTGACCCGGGCTGGGTTCGAACCCACCAGCCTCGGTGTATGTGGCTGGCCCTATAACCACCTCACTACAGGCACCGAGCCCTATTCTTTTTTTTTTTGAGCCCTATTCTTTATTTTCTTTAATCACTGTTTTATGGTTTTCCTTACTGACATCTTCCAGTTCCTAAATTCATTACTAAATAGTTCATAATTTGTACTTTCCTGACTTCTTTTCCAGATTGGTCACTATTGAAATATAAATATGCAATTCACTTTTGCATAATTATATACTGCAACCATATTAAATTTCTATAATGTTTCTAGTAGTCCTAACAGTATGTGGTGGAGTCTATATGTTTTTCTAAAGTAATATCATGTCATCTGCAAAAAAGGTCAATTTAATGCCTAATAGTATAATGTAAATGCCTTTTTTTCTTTCTCTTGCCAAACTGCTGACTGGAATGTCCAATACAATGTTGAATAAAAGCAATGAAAGTGGAGGCCAGGCGTGGTGGCTCACACCTGTAATCCCAGCACGCTTTGAGGCCAACACAGGTGGATTACTTTAGCTAAAGAGTTTGAGACCAACCTGAGCAAAAGTAAGACCCCTTCTCTAAAAACAATAGCTGGGTATCATGGCAGTCACCTGTACTCCCAGATACTTGGGAGGCTGAGATAAGAGAATTGCTTAAGCCCAAGAGTTTGGGGTTGCTGTGAGCTATGACGCCAGAGCACTCTACTAAGGGTGATAAAATAAGAGTGTGTCTCAAAAAAAAAAAAAAAAAGTAATGAAAGTGTGCATCCTTGTCCTAGTTCAGATTTATAGTTTTTAGAATTTCAATTTTTCCACTTGAATACATTGTTTTTTTTTTTTTTGATTGATTTTGGGAGATACATTCAGACTATAGCAGCCAGTGGACAGAAAAGGCCCAGCATCTCCATCATTAGCACATAAAACTAATATAGCTTCTGGATCTAGGTCTGGGGCCTACAGGCTATCTTGATAGACTAGCTGTAGGCCATTCTCATGGTTTCTACTGCTCTAATTCCTGATTAAGCCTCATGAGCTCCCAACCTAGGACCCTCTTCAGAATGGCAGAGTATATAGTATAAATAGCTGAAAGAGTTGAGAGTTGCTCAAAACAGAAGCAAGGAAAGGAGAGGCTGGAGGTAGAGACCAGGAGGACAATGGTAACCTCAACTACCACGTTAATGAGCTTGGACTCTATCCAGTGAACACTGAGTAAATGTTCTAAGGTTTTATGAAAGAAAATAACATGATCAGATTTATGCTTTAGGCGGGAAAGGCTGTGAAGGGGACAGTGGCCAAAACCAGTTAGAACTCTTTACATGGCAAGGAACAGAATCCCCAGTGCTACCACTTTAAGAAACGATTTATTTATAGGGTAATATAACTGAACAATTTACAGACAGGCATAGCTGTAGGCCTGGAATGATGTAGAGTGGTATCTCCAGCATCAATCTCTCCACTGCCCCTGAGAACCAGCTTTGTTCCTGAGCTGGTTTGCCTTGTGTTGGCAAGATGCCAGCAGCTCTAGCAGTCACAGCCCTGTGCCACCAAGGCCAGAGGAAGAGAGAGCGTCTCTTCCATGAGCTTTCACTGAAGCTTCTTAGATGCATCCCAGAACTCCAGCAAACATTTCCTAATGTCTCTGGCTTTCATTTGGGTTATCTGTTCATCCCTGAATCTATCTCTAGGCCAGAGTGACTATGTCTTAGTTCAGGCCACTATAACAGATTACCATAGAGCATCTGACTTAACCAACAGACATTTCTTTCTCACAGTTCTGGAGGCTGGAAGTCTGAGATCAGGTTGCAGTGTGGTCAGGTTCTAAGTGAGGTTCCTCCTGATTACATCCAGACATGCCCTTCTTTGGTACATGAAGAGAAGTGGGGGTTAGAGGGGAAGGAAAAGGAAATGGGGGAAGAGAGAACTTGAATATATTGTTGTTGTTTTTTGAGGCAGAGTCTCACTATGTTGCCCTTGGTAATAGCCACAATGCCCAGCTATTTTTTGTTGTGGTTGTCATTGTTTAGCTGGCCTGGGCCAAGTTCAAACCTGCCAACCTCGGTGTACGTGGCTGGCACTGTAACCACTGTGCTACAGGTACTGAGCCCTTTCTTTTCTTTTTTTTTTTTTTGAGACAGAGTCTCACTATGTCACTCTTGGTAGAGTGCCGTGGCGTCACAGGTCACAGCAACCTCCAACTCATGGGCTTAAGCCATTCTCTTGCCTCAGCCTCCCAAGTAGTTGGCACTACAGGCACCCACCACAATGCCCAGTATTTTTTTGTTGCAGTTGTCATTGTTGTTTAGCTGACCCAGGCTGGGTTCGAACCCACCAGCCTCAGTGTATGTGGCTGGCACCATAACCACTATGCCACGGGCACAGAGCCAACATAAATATATTGTTAACTATAGATGTTATATACAGCCTTCTTTTAAAAAAGATTTATCCATAATTATTTCACTTTTTAAAAACATTGCTTTACTGTTATTACGGATACAAGGTAGTTCTACTTAATTATTTTGTACATGCAATGTATTGATATACACATAAAATGTGTCATGAAGAAATCAGCATTCAAGATATCCATGGCTTCAACCATTTATTATTTCTTTGCAATGAACATTCAAATTCCACTTCTATTTTCAATGTATAACCTACTAAATATCATTGCCTTATTGTACTACCAAAAAACACATCTTCATTGTATCAAACTGCATTTTTATATCAACATTCTCTTTAATCTCCCCTCTCTACTAAAATTCCTATCTTATTTTAACCATCATATGACTCTCTATACTCATGACTTAGATCTTTCATGTATCAGTAAAAAAGAAATGCAATATTTGTCTTGCTTTGCCTCGTTTACATCACTTAGCAAAAATATACATATCCTCCAGTTCCACCCAAATTGTTGCAAATTAAAGGATTTCATTCTCTTTCAGGACTATTCTATTTTATATAAGTAGCATATTTTTTACCAATTGACATATTTGATGAACATTTAATTTCATATTTTGGATAGTAAATAGTACTACAATAAAAGTGAGTGTGGATTTATCTTCAATATACAGATATCCATTCTTCTGGATACTTAGCAGTGGGCTGCTGGACCATGTGGTAGTTCTATAATTCATTTTTTTTTTTTTTTTTTTGGAGACAGAGCCTCAAGCTGTCACCCTGGGTAGAGTGCTGTGGCATCACAGCTCACAGCAACCTCCAATTCCTGGGCTCAAGCGAGTCTCTTGCCTCTGCCTCCCAAGTAGCTGGGACTACAGGCACCTGCCACAACGCCTGGCCATTTTTTTAGTTGCAGCTGTCATTGTTGTTTGGCGGGCCCAGGCTGCATTCGAACCTGTCAGCTCAGGTGTACGTGGCTGGCGCCTTAGCCGCTTGAGCCACAGGCACCAAGCCCTATTATTCATTTTTTAATAAACTACATTCTGTTCACCCCAATGACTGTAATAATTTACATTCTCAACCATTTTTTTTTTTTTTTATAGAGATAGAGTCTCAGTTTATCTTCCTTGGTAGAGTGCCGTAGCATCACACACCTCACAGCAACCTCCAACTCCTGGGCTTAGGCGATTCTCTTGCCTCAGCCTCCTGAGTAGCTGGGACTACAGGTGCCCACCACAACGCCCGGCTATTTTTTTGTTTTGCAGTTTGGTCGGGGCCGGGTTTAACCCTGCCACCCTCGGTATATGGGGCTGGCGCCCTACTCAATTTACACTCCCAACAACAGTATAAAACAAGTGCCTACTTACCATATCCCCAACAGCATCCATTATTGCCTATCTTTCTGATAAGACATTTCAAACGTGGTAAAGTTGAAATATTTACGTGGTAAATATTGTTTTGATTTGCATTTTTGACTAGTTACATAGAGCACTTTTGCATGCACTTATTAACCATGTGTATGTCTTCTTCACAGAAATGCCTATTCAGATCTTTTGGCTATATTGAAATTGGACTATTTCTTCCCTCATGCACTGTTTGGAATCCATAAATATAGTTATTAAGCCCTTATCAGCAGGGTAATTTTCAAATAATTTCTCTTCTTTCATACATTGTTCACTTTATTATTTCCATTGCTGTATAGAACCTTTCTACCTTGAGATGGTCCCATTTATACATTTTTGCTTTGGTCACCTGAGGTTTTGAGGCCTTACTCAAGAAATCTTTGCCCAGATAAATATCCTGAATGGTTTACCCACAGTTTCCTACTATAAGTTTTATTGCATCAGGTCTTATATTTAAGTATTTAATCCATTTTAATTTGACTTTGTTATATAGTAAGAGATAGGAGTCTAGTGTCATTCTCATGCTTATAGATCTAGATTTCCCAGCAATATTTATTAAATATACTCTTTTCTCAAGTGTATGGTGATTTATTATAAAATGAGATGACAATAATTGCATGGATTTCTGAGTTCTCTAGTACCTTCCAGGGGTCTATTTGTATGTATTTCAGATAATACATTGCCATTTTGGTGATTATAACTTTGTAGTATAGTTCTGAATTACATAATGTCATCCTTCCACCTTTATTTATTTATTTTTTTGAGACAAAGTCTTACCATGTCGCCCTCGGTAGAGTACTGTGGTGTCACAGCTCATAGCAACCTCAAACTCTTGGGCTTAAGCAATTCTCTTGCCTTAGCCTCCCAAGTAGCTGGGACTATAGGTACCCGTCACAGCACCCGGCTATTTTTTCGTTGTTGCTGTAGTTGTCATCGTTGTTTAGCTAGCCCAGGCCAGGTTTGAACTTGCCAGTCTGGGTGTATGTGGCTGGCTGTAACTACTGTGCTACGGATGCCGAGCCCACTTTTAATTTTTTGCTCATGACTATTATGAATATTCTGAATATTTTATGATACCATATAAATATTAGAATAGTTTCCATATTCCTGTGAAGAATGTTAATTGCATATTGATAAGCATTGCATTTAATCTGCAGATTTCCTTGGGGACTATGGATATTTATCCAATACTGACTTCTCCAACCCATGAAAATGGAACAACATTCCAATTTCTCCTTATACCTTCATTATCTTTTCATCGATATTTTATTGTTTTCATTAAAGATACTCTTCATTTCTTTCGTTTTTTTTTTTTTAGAGCAGAGTCTCTCTTTGTCATCCTTGGTAGAGTGCCCTGGCATCACAGCTCACAGCAACCTACAGCTCTTGGGCCTAGGCGATTCTCTTGCCTCAGCCTCCCAAGTAGCTGGGACCACAGGCGCCTGCCACAACGCCCAGCTATTTTTTTGCTGCGGTTTGGCCAGGGCCGGGCTTGAACCCGCCACCCTCGGTATATGCGGCCGGCGCCCTACTCACTGAGCCATGGGCGCTGCCCTACTCTTCATTTCTTTAGTGGAATTTCTTTGAAGGTATTTTAATTATTATTAGCTATCATAAATGGCATTACTTTATTGAGTTTGCATAGTGAGATTCTATCCTGCCACTTTATCTGTTCTAATTGTTTTTTGGTGAAATCTTTAGGTTTTCTAAACACAAGGCCTCATCAACTACAAACAAGGACAATTCCACCTCTTCACTTCCATTTTAGATACTCTTTATTTCATACTCTAGCTAGGAATTCCAGTACAATGTTGAATAAAAGTAAAAAAAATGAGCGGCGCCTGTGGCTCAGTGAGTAGGGTACCGGCCCCATATGCCAAGGGTGGCGGGTTCAAGCCCGGCCCTGGCAGAACTACAACAAAAAAATAGCCAGGCGTTGTGGTGGGTGCCTGTAGTCCCAGCTACTCGGGAGGCTGAGGCAAGAGCTGGAGGTTGCTGAGAGCTGTGTGAGGCTGGACACTCTACTGAGCGCAATAAAGTGAGACCCTGTCTCGACAAAAAAAGAAAAGTGACAAAAATGAGGATCCTTGTCTCATTCATCTTAGAAGAAAGGCTTTCAGTTATTACCCATTTGATATGATATTAACTATAGGTTTTTTATACATGGCTATTATCATCTTGAAGTATATCACTTCTATAAAGTATGTTTTTATTATCCAGAAATGTTGAATTTTACGCCTGTGGTCCCAGCTACTCGGGAGGCTGAGGCAAGAGAATCGACTAAGCCCAAGAGTTGGAGGTTGCTGTGAGCTGTGATACCATAGCACTCTACTGAGGGTGACATACTAAGACTCTATCTCAAACAAAAAAAAAGAAAGAAATGTTGAATTTTATTAAATGATCAGAATGTTTTGAAGTGATCATAATGTTTACCATTCATCATGTTACTGTGATGTACCTTTTTTGTTGATTAAGTTATGTCAAGCCACATTGCATCCCTGGGATGAATCCAATGTCCATGGTGTCTTTTTTTTTTTTTTTTGTATAGACAGAGTCTCACTTTATTGCCCTAGGTAGAGTGCCGTGGCGTCACACGGCTCACAGCAACCTCCAACTCCTGGGCTTAGGCGATTCTCTTGCCTCAGCCTCCCAAGTAGCTGGGACTACAGGCGCCTGTCACAATGCCCGGCTATTTTTTTGTTGTAGTTCTGCCAGGGCCGGGTTTGAACCCGCCACCCTCGGTATATAGGGCCAGGGCCTTACTGACTGAGCCACAGGCGCCACCCTCCATGGTGTCTTTTTAACAATATTGTTGAATCTGCTTTATTAGAATTTAGGGAATTTTTTGATACGTATTTATCAACGACATTGCCCTTTACTTTCCTATTTGATTATCTGGTTCTGATATGTGGGTATAACTGGCCTCAGAAATGTTTTAAATTATTCCTCCTGTGCAATTTGGAATAGTTTGTGTAAGATTTATATTAGTTAAGAATTTAGTGGTGAATGCCACTAAATGGCATTCCTTTAATGGAAGAACCCATTACTACATCTGTTTTGTTACTTATATGATAGGTCTGTTCAAGTTTTGAATTTCTTCATGGCTCAAACTTGGTATGTTGTGTCTAAAACCGAACCACTTCTAGGCTTTCCAACTTATTGGCATATAGTTACTCATTATGCTCCCTAAAGATCCTTTATATTGGCTCAGCGCCTGTGGCTCAGGTGGCGAAGGTGCCAGCCACGTACACCTGAGCTGGCAGGTTCGAATCCAGCCTAGGCCCGCCAGATAGCAATGACGGCTGTAACCAAAAAATGGCCGGGCATTGTGGTGGGCGCCTGTAGTCCCAGCTATTTGGTAGGCGGAGGCAGGAGACTTGCTTGAGCCCAGGAATTGGAGGTTGCTGTGTGCTGTGAGACCATGGCACTCTGCCCAGGATGACAGCTTGAGACGCTCTCTTAAAAAAAAAAAAAAAAATCCTTTAAATTTCTGTGGTTACACTTGTAATGTCAATTTTTTCATTTTTGATTTTATTTATTTGATTTAAGTCATTACTGGGACTGTGAAAGGTTTGCCAGCTTTGTTTATACTTTTCAAAACCAGCATTCTGTTGTTGATTTTTGTGTTATTTTATGTATTTATTTATTTATTTATTTATTTATTTTTTTGTAGAGACAGAGTCTCACTTTGTCACCCTTGGTAGAGTGCCGTGGCGTCACATAGCTCACAGCAACCTCCAACTTCTGGGCTTAGGCGATTCTCTTGCTTCAGCCTCCCGAGTAGCTGGGACTACAGGCGCCCACCACAACACCCAGCTACTTTTCTGGGGTTTTTTGCAGTTTGGCCGAGGTCGGGTTTGAACTCGCCACCTTTGTTATATGGGGCTGGCGCCCTACTTGCTGAGCCACAAGCGCCGCCCTGTGTTGTTATTTTAGTGTAAATATATTTCTGCTGTGATCTTTTTCATGTCCTTTCTTCTATTAATAATGAGTCCAATTTGCTCTTGCTATGCTGGCTCACTAAGGT
Source organism: Perodicticus potto (assembly GCA_963574655.1). Lineage (NCBI taxonomy): Eukaryota > Metazoa > Chordata > Mammalia > Primates > Lorisidae > Perodicticus > Perodicticus potto. The sequence goes on from CAUYRH010097292.1 coordinate 28,985, forward strand.
GATTTGTTAGATTACTTAAAGTTCTACTTGTTTATGTAGGCATTTATTGCTCTAAACTTCCCTCCTAGTATTGCTCTAACTGTATAACAAAGTTTTTAGTATGTGGAGTTTCCAATTCCATTTCTTAAAAAAAAAAAAATTAAATTTTTGGCTCAGCGCCTGAAGCTCAGCAGCTAGGGCAACAGCCACATACACCGGTGCTGGCGGGTTTGAACTGGGCCAGGCCTGCCAAACAATGACAACTACAACCAAAAAATAGCCAGGTGTCGTGGTGGGTGCCTATAGTCCCAGCTTCTTGGGAGGCTGAGGCAAGAGAATCACTTAAGCCCAAGAGTTTGAGGATGCTGTGAGCTATGACATCATGGCACTCTACCGAGGGCGACATACTAAGACTCTGACCACCCCCCCAAAAAAATTAAATTTTCTTCTTAATTTCTCATTGATCCAATGGTTGTTGACAGCATACTGTTTAATTTCAATAAGCATCTCTAGTTTCCAAACTTCCTCATTATTAATCTCTAGATTTATTCCATTATTTTCTGAGAAGATATCTAATATAATATCACTCTTTTTTAATTTTGTAAGGCTCCTTTTGTGGCCTAACATAAAGTGTATCCTTAAGGATATTCCATGTTAAGATAAAAAGAATATGTATTCTGAAGGTTTTATATGAAATATAAAAATATTTATTAAATCTATTTAGTCTACAATGAAGATTAAATCCAATTTGACTGATTTTTTGTCTAGATGATCTGTCCAAGGCTGAAAATGGTGCTCAGCTACTATTACATGGGAGTGTATCTCTCTCATTAACTCCAGTAATACTTGCTTTATATATCTGGGTGCTTCAGTGTTAGATGAAAATATATTTACAATTGAGCCTTTGATTATAGAATAACCCTCTTTGTTGTTTTGTAAAGTTTTTGTCTTTGAATCTATTTTATATGACACAAGGATAGCTACTCCTCTATTTTTTGCTTCTATTTGCATGGAATATCTTTTTGATCCCTGTATGTCCAGTATTTGTGTGTTGTTATACATGAAGTGAGTTTCATGCACAGTTGAGGTAATACAACTGTGAGGCAATATACAGTTGGGTCATCGTCTTTATCCATTTATTCTATATTTTTATTTATTTATTAATTTTTTTTTTTGTAGAGACAGAGTCTCATATTATCGCCCTCGGTAGAGTGCCATGGCATCACACTGCTCACAGCAACCTCCAACTCGTGGGCTTAGGCGATTCTCTTGCCTGAGCCTCTCGAGTAGCTGGGACCACAGGTGCCCACCACAATGCACGGCTATTTTTTTGTTGTAGTTGGGTCGAGGCCAAGTTTGAACCCACCACCTTCGGTATATGGGGCCAGCGCCCTATCCATTGAGCCACAAGCACCGCCCTATTTTTTATTTATTTATTTTTTTGAGACAGAGTCTCTCTTTGTCGCCCTCGGCAGAGTGCCATGGTGTCACAGCTCACAGCAACCTCAAACTCTTGGGCTTAAGCGATTCTCTTGCCTGAGCCTCCCAACTAGCTGGGACTACAGGCGCCCACCACAATGCCCACCTATTTTTTTGTTGTAGTTGTCATTGTTGTTTTAGCAGGCACGGGCAGACTCGAATCCGCCAGCCCTGGTGCCTAGCCACCGAGCTACAGGCACCAAGCTTATTCTATATTTTTAATTGAAAGACTATGTTCAACCTTATTATTGATACACCATTTTGTCACTTGTTCCATGGGTTTCTGCTGGCCTTTTCTCACATTAGTCTTCCTTTTTTACATAAGTGATTTTCTCTGGTAGAATATCTTGGTTTTAATTTATAATAAATTTTTGCTACATGGTTACCATGTGATTTGCAAATACCATCTGACAACCATGTATTTTAAACAGATAACAAGTTAATTCTCATCACAAAAAAAAAAAACAGAGAAAATTAATAAACTTTATAATTTGACTCTTACTGGTTCTGTATTGTTTTACTTTTTATTATCCTATTTGTGTTGTCTATTATACAAGAAATTGGTATAGTAATTGTATTTGGTAGATTTGTCTTCTAATCATTGTAACATTGATATGAGTGGTAAACAGTTAAAATGCTACTTTAATCTTTATTCGTCTGTGTACAGTGAATATATAAGTGAATCTTATACCTTCAGATGATTTACTGTTACTAACGTCAGAATTTTTTCTGCATCCTTGGCTGTTAAGAGGTTGATTATTACCTTATTTTCTGAAATAAATATTCTACACTAATATCTGTTCTCCTTTTTAAAGTCAATAACTCTAAGATTTCTCCTATTGAGGCAATTTTCTAAATCTTGTAGGTGTACTTTATTCTGATTCTTGTATGCTCTTACTTTCACACATCCTTTCTTGGAGCTAATTCTTCTACTTAATTTGGCTGCTGAGAAACTCACATTGTCAATTGAGTTTTTCAGCACAAGAATTTCTGCTTGATTTTATTATTTCAGTGATAGTTAAATTTCTGATAGAATTCTGAATTCTGTCCATATGTTACCTTGAATTCCACTGAGCTTCTTCACAACAGGTATTTTGAATTCCTTGAGAATTCACATCTTTAGGTTTTGCTTTATCATATTTTAGATGAGTGCCAACATTCAGTGATATCAGGGCAGTGAGGAGTCAGGTAGTTGTTCTAATAGTCACAGTCTGGGTTTTATTTGTTAACATTTTTCTTGTTGTTGTTGTAATCATCATTGCTGTTCAGCTGGCACAGGCCAGATTCAAACCCACCTACCTAGGTATATGTGGCCAGCACCCTACCCATTTAGCTAATGATGCTGCCTATTTGTCAACATTTTTAAGTGGGCATTTCAAGAAATTAAAAAGTGTTCAGTTTTGTGGCATAAGTTTAAGGTCCCTTCACCTATTTCAACACTAGGTTGTGCTCTAAGTCCAGGAAAACTGTGACTCTCACACATTCCAAGATAAAGTCTTGGTAGACTTAGGGAAGATAAGGGAGATTTCGCTGAGTTACCAAGTTAATTCTCTCACATTCTTTCTTCTTTTCCCCAAATTAAGAGTCTCTATCTACACTGAACAGCCTAGAGTTGGGAGAGGTGTAATGCAGGGAGTTCCATGACAACCTCAGTTACCACTGCACTGGGTTACAACTGAAGCCCATGTTTATCCAGATCAACAAAGTATTGGGATTCATCAAAGGTCCACAACTACTGCCTAGAAATTACTGATGTTTATTGAAGATGTGAGGGGCAGCGGGGAGCGTTAGTCAGGTGGTAAACTCTACATCAGGGCTGTCGGTTATTTCCTGGCATATGGTGGGTCTAAAAACATCATGATAGAAAAGAGGAACAAATTGTATGACAACGTCCTCTGTGTTCTTGCCTCTCCTTTTCAAAATAAGACTTTCCCCAAGATACACTGTCTGATTTGGGGAGAGTGTAAACAGGTACTCCGATGGCCTGAGTTGCTGGTACCACACTGGCTTACACCACAATTCCATTGCCTATGAGATCAGTGCAGAAGGAGGGGTTGTCCAAGGACAACAGACCTTATAGCCTGATTATCACTCAAATTTTTTCAAGTACCCAGGCCACTTCAGTCAGCCAGTGTTGAAGCCAACTGGAATTAAGAGTTTCTCCCATGGCTCGGCACCTGTGGCTCAAGAGTCTAAGGCACCAGTCACATACACCTGAGCTGGCGGGTTCGAATCCAGCCCGGGCCCACCAAACGACGATGGCTGCAACCAAAAAACAACTAGGCATAGTGGCGGGCACCTGTAGTCCCAGCTACTTAGGAGGTGGAGGCAGGAGAATCACTTGAGCCCAGGAATTGGAGATTGCTGTGAGCTGTGATGCCGCAGAACTCTACCCAGTATGACAGCTTGAGGCTCTGTCTCAAAAAAAAAAAAAAAAAAAAAAGAGCTCCTCCCATGGTAGATGGAGGTTCCCCTCTGACCCAGGGCTGGGCTACATGCTCCCTCCATGACCACCAGTGGAATTATGCCCTATGTTTTATTTTGTAACTATGCAGCACAGAGTTCTAATGCTGTCATTCACTCTCCCTCCACTAGATTCTCTTTTCCATATGTGCTGTCTAGGGTTGGCAGAGGAGTGGTGTAAATAATGAGACAGTCCAGCTCGGCACCCATAACACAGTGGTTACAGTGCCAACCACATGCACTGAGGGTGGTGGTTTTGAACCTGGCCTGGGCCAGCTAAATAATAATGATAACTGCAACAAAAAAAATAGCCAGGCATTGTGGCGGGTGCCTGTAGTCCCAGCTACTTGGGAGGCTGAGGCAAAAGAATTGCTTAAGCCCAAGAGTTGAAGGTTACTGTGAGCTGTGACACCACGAGGGTCACCAGAGGCTCACCATAGTGAGACTCTGTCTCAAGAAAAAGAAAAAAGAATAATGAGACAGTCCTTCCTACCAAATCCAATGCCACCTTCTTGTTATTATGGAAAAACCAGGTACTGTAATTATTCAAGTGACTTCTTGGCTTTCATGACAGTGCTTTCTTGCAAAGATAGTATTCAATTTGCTATTGCAGCATAGGGATAACCATCAAAGGGATCTGTTCAGCCACCTTGCTCCATCTGCTCATTATTGTTTTGATGTGTGATATTGTACACCAGTTTGTTGAGATTTTATCATAAAGATATTGAAATTAATAAAATGATTGTTCAGGCAGGTAGAGCAAGATCGCAGACCAAAAGGATCATTCAGCTGAGCTCTCCTAAACAACTGAGGAAAAAGAGAGAACCCAACATACCTGGTGGGGGTACCTTACCCACGTAGCTCGGGGAGCACAGCAAAGTGGTGGTGAACTGTGTACGGCGTATGATCTGGACCAGTGGAAATGCGATGAATTAGGCAAGTGATTGTAACTGGCAGGGATCAGCTGGCCACTGCAGAGGTCTGGGATGGGAGGAAGCCTTTCAGGAGTTTTCAGTTGTTGGGGGAAGCTGTACACTGAGTGGAAAGCTTGAAGAGTGGGGAGACTTGAACAGTATAGAGCAACCAGATTTGAATGCCAGGTGGAGTGGATTTGCCACAGGTTTGGTGACTGGTGAGGCAGCCATACTGAGAAGGTCTTGGGGTCGGGGACTGCCATTGCGGGAAAGTCGTGAGAAGGTCTTAGCAGGGGCCTAAAGCACAGCCTTCTTAATTCTGCCTGCTGGGATCAGAACTCCACTCTTGCGACAGGCTGAGGGATTCCTGCACCCCATGAAAACTGGATTCAGCGGGCACTGTGATAGCTGTCCCTGAAGGATTCTATATGCAGAACATAGAAAGGATGCGGCAGAGCTTAAGGAAATGAAGGAGATAATCAGGGAATGTAAAGATGCATTAGAAAGTAAAAAAAGTAGGTTAGACCATGGAGGAAAAAAAACCCTTAGAGCTAGAGGAGAAAGTTTTCGAGTTAATCCAGGTAGTTAAAGAGGCATAAAAGAAGAGAAAGAAAGCAGAAAAGGTGCTTAGAGAACTATGAGACTCCATGAAGCATTCAAATATATGAATAATAAGGATTCTCGAAGGGCAAGAAGATTGTCCTAAAGCAGGGGTCCTCAAAGTTTTTAAATAGGGGGCCAGTTCAGTGTCCCTCAGACAGTTGGTGGGCCGGACTATAGTTTAAAAAAAAAAACTATGAACAAATTCCTATGCACACTGCACATATCTTATTTTGAAGTAAAAAAACAAAACAGGAACAAATAAAGTTAAATCAACAAACTTACCAGTATTTCAATGGGAACTATGGACCCGCTTTTGGCTAATGAGATGGTCAATGTCCAGTTCCATATTTGTCACTGCTAGTCATAACAAGTGATGCAAGTGTGCATCAGTTA